>JAQBSW010003330.1:35000-85218 GCA_029291075.1 Eudiplozoon nipponicum
ATTAGGTATTTTATATTAATTAGATAGTCTAAATCAAGAACATATTATGTTGACAAGGTATAATAAGGCGTTTCGCATATTTTTTATTAACGTAATTATTTTTATCGATTCGTAAATGTATTTTCACAGACGGATTTAGTAGACTGCATAAATTCAGCGCTTTAAAAACACTTTACTTAACACTGATAATTCCTTACAAAGCAACTCTTGTCGCTGCAAGAATGTTATATAGTTGAAATTAAACGCGCAATGCGTCATTTACATATATGCACGGTTAATGAACCTTTCGAACTAACAGAAGAACGCAAAGAACAATAACATCGCCACAGAAACGATGGTCCCAATGTATGTAACGTCGCTGTTTAAAAACTTTCTATGAGCAAGGGCAACGAAAATTCTCGCAACTTAATCCAAGATGAATATTCGGATTGATCTATATATGTAAAGGACATTAAAAAAATTATATTGGCCTGCACAGAAAAAGTTAAATTTCTATTTAATGGTGAGAACTAACGTCAATTAAATAGTATTGCTATAGAAGGTTTTATTGCACCACTTCTAATAGATGTGTACAGGTATCACCTAGAATAAATCGACCTAAAGTATATAATTGAACAATGTATACTAGATGAAAGATATGCAGACGATCAACTTTTCTTCATTCCAAATGATTTAAATACTAAAACGCTTCTAGAACATTCTTAAATATTTATGAAGCTCAGTATATCGAATGTTGTTGAATGTTCAATAATTTCATCAGAAAATTAAAGTAATTGACTGTCCGCGAATAAATAAAATCAGAATGTAGATTTACTAAACAATAAAAACTCAATCTGTACGAAGGTCACCGTATGTGACATTAGCAACATGAGAGGCTAAAACAAAATCAGATAGACAGGAGAAAAAACAAGAAACAGATGGGCTGCGAAGCAATAAAATATTACGGTTTTAGCAAGAAACATAAGTGTTACAAATTCCTACAAAAGACGCAAACTCGGGCAATATAGAATCAAAGAGAACAAAAATACAAGACCTTAAGCACCAGAGACCCACTTGCACACTTTGCCAAAATAGGCAGTGTTTCTAGGCCACTAGTTGACGCCAATATCCGGATTGATCAGGAGGACAGTAGATGCAAACACCTTGTTGCGCCTAACAAATAAACCAAACTTATTACCAGATATCACACATTTAGAAACAAGTGACTTAAACAGACGCATTCAATAGCTCACCAACACAAATCTTAAACCATTCGAACCTGAAACGTATATAATACAACCTCATCAAACTTTCACACATTCATATAATTAAACAAAAATTGGTTGCGCGGGCAGTTCAGCTTAAACGAAATTAAATTGTCAAAACCTTAACTAGCATATTCACAAATAAATTTTCGTTCATCTTTTCATTTCTTGAGTTTATCATCCAACTGAATAGTTTTTATATATATATATATATATATATATATATATATATATAATATGTGCTAATAATGTATTCCAACTGTCAATATATTTATAAATAAATCTTGGAACTGCTCATTCATTCATTTCCTTAGTGGCATTATGTCTTCCCTATAATGTCAAACCATCCAGTAGAACTGCTTTTCCTTATCGAAATCTCTTCATGTACTGTCCAGAATTTGGCACGTACTGGATACGAACCGCAAATTATTTGATTTAGAGTCCGCAACTCTAAACTCTGCGTCACCGGAGCGGCAGACCACATGAAAATTTAAATCACATATCAGCATATGTTTTCGATTGGCATTTCCCTTATTTGGAATCGATTTGGATTCTCTTGAGATCATGGTTCTAACTAGTCACCACCGATTTTCATTTTACAACACACAACGCCACTTGGGGAGGTTATATTGATTTGAATTTAAACTTAGTATTATGCTGCAAGGGTGGCACAGTAAATAGAGTTAAAAATATACATAATAAAAATTCTGCCATGATACTTCACTATATACATATATATATATATATATAAAGAGAAGTACTGGAGTTTTGTTCGGTTAGATATCGCATATAGGATGACTAATTTGGGTTAGTTTTATGTGTACTTTAAAAAGATTATGTCTAAGACTTAACATTAATTGAACGAGAAATTCTGTTGACGTGTGTTGCACTGTTGGTTTAAAATAACAATTGACAAAAATGGACAAAATTCACATTAATGTCCATGATAGCCAGCACTTTCGTGTTGCCTCTTCGAGATATATTCCTTGTATCACTAATAAGTAGCAGAATTTTAAAATATAATATATCCTGTACTGTATATAATATAATACCATATATAATATAATATAATATAATATATTAATATATTATATAATATGTATAATATATTTAATAATACAATATAATAATAATGATATAATATAATAAAATATAATAATAATAATAATAATATAATATAATATAATATAATATAATATAATATAATATAATATAATATAATATAATATAATATAATATAATATAATATAATATAATATAATATAATATAATATAATATAATATAATATAATATAATATAATATAATATAATATAATATAATATAATATAATATAATATAATATAATATAATATAATATAATATAATATAATATAATATAATATAATATAATATAATATAATATAATATAATATAATATAATATATATAATACAATATAAAATAATATAATATAATATAATGCTAGTACAATATAATATAATATAATATAATATATTTAATATAAATATAATATAATATAATATAAAATAATATAATATAATATAACAATATAATGTAATATAATATAATATAATATAATATAAAATAATATAATAATATAATATAATGTAATGTATATTATAATATAAAATAATATAATATAATATAATATAGCCTTAATATAATATAGTATAATATAATATAATAATACAATATAATATAATATTATGTAAAATAATATAATAATGTAATTTTAACTATAAATTTATTATGGAATATTTATATACTTCACATTTGGTGGAGATTTTTTCTTCACCAGATCTTATCTGGACTACAAACAATATGTGCAGCTTTTGAGGAAACGTTCTTTCAATGCAAGCTGTGTTGTAGTCTAATATGCTTTTGAATTTGCATACTTGGTCCAGCCCTTATGGCCTGCTGAATTGTTATCAAGTTAAAACACACCTTTGTTCATTTGCTTGCAAGTTGTTGAAAATAATTTATAGATACAAATGAAAATAAATTTAATTGCGGTTTTGGGATGAATAAATTTCGTAGTATGTTGATGTGGTTGTGGAACGTCTTTTCGAGAGTATACTAGCAGATGTTGAAGGAAATTTCATAATTTTTAAAAGAGACGTAAGATATATTTTACGCCTAACTTGTCTTTAGCATGCAATCACTCGGTGTAATTATCTATCGTTTCTATGTGTGTTTCTATTTATACACTGAGAGAATAATTGATTGATAAAAGAATTTTGAATGCATACAGAAAGCACAACTCAACCATTGTCAGAGCAGAGTCATAGAACCTTCAAAAAGATGTATCAGGTAGGTCATTATTTAAAACAAAATAAAAGGAATAGGTTCTTAGTAATTTAGCCCTACAAGCTAAAATGACTCAATGTCCCGAAAATTTAATTAAAACTATTGAATGTTATAAATTATAAAAATAGCGAACTAACTTCTGATAAATTGGACATATTAGGGAGAATGATTACAGAAAGAAATTAAAACTCTACGACATCCCATGTGTTTTATACTAATGTTTCTTTCGCATTTTCAGAAAATTCGTTCATGAAGGTAAATAAGCTGAAATAACCCTGCATGCGAGTTGACAATTGACAATTTCTTGTACAAACACAAAATCTGTTCAGTGCGTCATATTGATTAAAAAGAAAGACTGAAGAAGAAATTTCTATAATAATTATGAATAAACACTACTGGCATAAGGAACGACAATTTCGTAATTAATGAACAATTAATTTACAAATTCTACCTAACAAATACAAGAGATTTTTGTTACACACTTAAACAGAGTTGCGAAATGACGAAGTTAGTACCTGCGAAAATCTTACAGTTTAGCTGAGCACAGGAGAAATATTTCGCATGAACCGAACGTTAGTTGACGATATTTACATGCGTCGATGAGTATACATGTAGTTTTCCTTAATTTATTTTAATAAATCAGCAAACTCACTGGAAACCTTTTTTATATATTATTAACATCTAACCTTACTTAATTCACCAAACAATATTTCAGATATCCAAAATATTAGAGAAGATATTTCAGACAAATTTGTACTAGAGAAGAGTCTGTCTTTTTAGACTCTTAAACAGAGTTGCGAAATGACGAAGTTAGTACCTGCGAAAATCTTACAGTTTAGCTGGGCACAGGAGAAATATTTCGCATGAACCGAACGTTAGTTGACGATATTTACATGCGTCGATGGGTATACATGTAGTTTTCCTTAGTTTATTTTAATAAATCAGCAAACTCACTGGAAACCTTATTTTATATATTATTAACATCTAACCTTACTTAATTCACCAAACAATATTTCAGATATCCAAAATATTAGAGAAGATATTTCAGACAAATTTGTACTAGAGAAGAGTCTGTCTCTTTAGACTCTTAAACAGAGTTGCGAAATGACGAAGTTAGTACCTGCGAAAATCTTACAGTTTAGCTGGGCACAGGAGAAATATTTCGCATAAACCGAACGTTAGTTCACGATATTTACATGCGTCAATGGATATACATGTATTTTTCCTTAGTTTATTTTAATAAATCAGCAAACTCACTGAAAACCTTTTTTATATATTACTAACATCTAACCTTACTTAATTCACCAAACAATATTTCAGATATCCGAAATATTAGAGAAGATATTTCAGACAAATTTGTACTAGAGAAGAGTCTGTCTTTTTAAAAGCTCCTTATAATCATTATTTTTATTATAGGGCTCATTAGATTTATTATTCTTCAATTAATGTTACTTACATAAAAAATACAGAAATAAAATTTTTGCAAAACTTTATTTTATGCTCAATATTAATGTAAGGATCAGTTAAAGCTACAATATTTAAATATTACATTTTTCGAATATCTCAATCAGTAGAGTCATTTCCAATTAATTTTATATTTTGTACTCTTTTGGAATTTTTTATTTAAATAATAGTTATCATTTTTGAAAATAGGGAGGAATTACAAGATAGAATGATCAAATTTAGCCTGTCTGTTCGTAACTATTAACCAGTCAGGAGTGTGTCTAAACTTCTTGATCATATCTTTTTTGAATTATTAGATTTATTACAATTTTGCTATAAATTAAGTAAAGATATGCCATGATCGTCTTCTATTTAAGTTTCAACTAGAATTTGAGCTTTAAAAAGCAATAAATTGGATTTGCCTTCATGGTATATCTTATTCATTATTTGAATAGAGTTTGAGGATGTGAAATAAAAAAACGGTTTTCGTATTAACAAGTGGAAGAGTATGGCAAAACTGATGCCAATTGCAAGTACCAATGCACTGCAATCATCTGTGGTTAATATCAAAGCACGATAGTAAGTTAAAAAACAATGATATAATCGCAATGAATGAATGTAGTATAGAAGTCGTAATTTTAGCTTCTAATCGTAGAGGTATCATTAAAATTTTAGTTTACTATAATATCACCAAAAAAATTTCCAGCCAGTCATGAAAGAGATTTTTACGCGATTTTTCCACATATATATCATTACCTATGCGCGTAGTGACAACAAAGATTTGCACAAAATTTGCGTTATTATGTGTACATGTCGGCGGTTTTTCTTTTTTGTAGCTGGATAAAAGAATAGGATAGACGATTAACTCAGATTTGCAAAATTGATTAAAATAATTGCTATCACCACTTACGCATTCAGCAAATGCTCAATTGAATAGCCGGAATTTTATTAAACATTAAATTGTTGGTCTTTCATTTTACAATCAATGCACTGTTTAAATATCGCATTAGTTTTCATGTTTGGTTTCAATTATTAATTAGAAATGTAAATTTTTCCCTAATTTGAAATTTAGGTCAAGTTGGTCTTTAAATTACCTGCGTCATATAATAATGGCGGTGCGTCTATTTAGGTCAGTAAAACTGCTTGGCTTGTGCTTATTGTTGATTAACTTGCTCTGAAATGGTACAATGTCCTTGAACTCAGTCCACACTCGTAGATCAGCAAATAACGTACCTAATGTCATAACTTGGATGGCATTTTCAATCATTGGTTAGATCAAAGTGAGTTTTCAAAATGAAAAACGATAAATGAATAATGCAAACACGCTACAATAATTGAAGTTAATTACTGTTAGAGAAAAATCAATGGGAATTAATGATCCCTTTTTTGAATCTTTTTTCTTTAACGCATAAATTTATTCGTAGTATCCTTCAAGTAATCAAAGATAAAAATCAATTTTTACCTGATACAAGAACCGTTCATTCTCTATTTCTCTTCAATAAATTTGCAAGGAACACACACACATCAATGTGAGTTCAAACTCAGGGCCCGAACATGCTTTTATTGCTCGCATAATACAGGTGGCAATTTGATTTTCCACTGAGTATCATATTGTTAAATCATTTCTATTTGATAATTCGCCTGGAGCACAGATTTGTAAAGCGTCAAAGATGTGCTCACACTCGAAATGTGCATAAATGTATATATTTAAACATGTTTCATAAGCAATTAAATATTACTGGTATAGTTAATGTGGATTACTACTATATTTTATCTTAAGGTCGTGGTAAAGCATTTCAAAATATACTTTGTGGAAATTGTGCATGTGGGAAATGGTGGTCTTTAATAAGTTTCATCTGTTTTACAGAAAGGAATTCGTTAATTATGGTTAAAACACTGCACATGGACACTGTATTAAAATTTTAATGACATCTCTTTTTACAACAAACGTCATTTCGCATAATTTTATAAGAAAATTAAACGTAATTCTGCAAAAATATATTTCTCAGATAGTCACAATAAATAGTCTTTGTTCAGACACAAGTGATCATTAAAATATATATATATATATATATATATATATATATATATATATATACATTATATAAAAAAGTTATTATGTCGACGAAATTTATAATTAGTACATTTAATATTTATCAGTAATTTAAGAAGTAATTCGAACTGTTTGATTTTAAATAGAATTGACTGATAAAATAATGTATCGAACATGCAAATAGCTTCAATCACAACGTTGTGGAATACAAAAATTTGCTGTTCCAAATACATCCACAGGCCAAATATTGAAAAATATCAATAAAATTAGATTTAATCGAAGGTGGGCTAGATTTTAAAGCATATTTAAATGATAAACAATGTTATTTAAATCGCACAAATCCACCCTCGGTATATTGCATTCTCAATTTAAGAGCAATTAGTAAGGCATATAAGAAAAAAAATTAAAAGGGTGCTTAAATAATTTTTGAGACTTTTGGATTTGCAGCAATTCTAGATTCAATAAAAATCTTCTGTTGATCCAATTTATGGTCTGCTAGGAATTTTCAAAATTAGGTTAAAATTGCGCTTTTTAATATTTTGGATCATCCTCAGCATCCAACCATGTAGATAATTAGTATTAACTGCATTACCAAAGCAACAGTTTTGTGTTAATCTTGATATTTAATGTATTTTGGATTTACGGAAAACTTTTTTTCCGGACATTTCAGTTTTACATCGATAAATTCAGCATAATTATTGACACATTTATAGCTTGATATACATTATCGACAATAACATAGTAATGTTTAGCCGAACTGCTTAATCTGCGTATTCAATTGCACTAAATATCTTCAACGGAATCGCTGTCAACTTATTTTATTGTTAAATAGGTAATACAGGTTACATTAAGTGGACGCGCAACGTGTAAATTTCCAGAAAGGCTTATATTTCTAGAATATGTACACTTTCATTTGCTCGAAGGACAGGGAACTTCTTAGAAGTCAGATGAGTAATAAATCAAGATTATTCGTAATTTGGCTTAATTTTACAGAGCTTTATGATAATGGGAATAGTCTGCGTAAGTTCAATACGTATGTAATAAAACAAAATGTTTTTCTTAACAAGGCGGCAATATAGTTAGCAGTTGCCTGGAAAAGATTTTACGGTAAATACTCTTTCAATTTTTACAAAGCAGAAAATTTCGGTATATCTAGGAGGAAAAATGTCAAATATTGAAACAAAAATAAGTGATGATTTGTGTGAAAGGATGTTGCATAATTATCTGATTCTTGATATATCAAACAGGGCTATGCCAATATGTATTAGGTGTTGCGAACCTAGTAACAAATTAGTTCAGTTGTGACCAGAAGGATAAACCAAAGACAGCATGAACGGACATTATAATCATGTGCACATTCGTTTCGTGCTTACTGGCGACTTATCAGTAGGAGCCGGTATTGCGCCCTTTAACCACTATATATTTGGGTGAGGAATGTGGGATAATAGGACGGTACAATCTCCTACATTCTTAACCCAAATATATAGTGGTTAAGGCTTTCACCTGATGGTCGCCAGCGCTGGTAATAGCCTTATACTTTCCGTTCATGCTGCCTTTGGTTTATCCTTCTGGTCACAAGTGAACTAATTTGTTACTAGGTTCGCAACACCTAATACATACTTGCATATATAGTAGTTCTCCGCAACAAACAGTATTTAACTAAGGCTAAGTCACTCACTGACTACATTTGTCGTCATCACTAGGCTCAAGTATGAACACAACACTAACTAATGTTAGGGCGCAAAGGTTGCCTGAATCGTAATCTGAAACTAGTGCCAGCAAAATATTAAGAATGATGAATTAAGATCATGTTTCATATGGCTTTACAAATTTACTTATTTTGACCTATTTTAGGAGTATTCTCAATAACACACCTCAGAAGTTTATCCTTCATTTCTAGTTAACTTTATGTTTTAATCAGCTTAGGTCTCTTAAAATGGGTAACACTTTTAAAGAACTTAAATTTTTAATCTGAATTTTCTCAACAATATTAGTTTGATCTTCCTTTTGGTAGCAAATGCATTTTTTGGTTGAACAACATTCATTTTTACTACATATGTTAAATGGGCCTACTTTCTTTACTAAATTTAGGTCACTTATCTTAACATTATTCTACTACAGATGTAAATGTATCACATTGTCCTCCATTTAACCACTGATTGTACTGTAATTCATAATTTCACATAGTGCAAGTAAAATTTTTGCAGCGGCAAATTGCCAAAGAAGCTCTGTAATTTCATTTAGATTAGTGTTCTCGTGAATATTATCCTATTAAGCGTAATACTTTACCGTTATAGACGCACGTTCATGGCGTACGCTTATCTAGTGAAGCATCGATTATTGTTGTGAGAACAGCGAGTCATGGATACAAATTAAGATTTTGAAATGAACTTTTTCACTTTTCTAAATATGTGTCGACATTTAGTGTGGTAATTGGACTGTCGAGTAAAACACCCGGAAATAATTGATGAAATATGAATACGAAATATTTAGAAAGTTAGTGAAACAACCTTGTTCGACATACCAAAGATTTATTAATTCATGCAAAAAGACTTTTGAAAGAGTCTAAGATAAGATTTACTGGAGTAAGATCTTGCTGCAATCGACGATGTCACAGCATCTTCTGACGAGCTAGCGCAATGCCCTAGTAACATTATCGCTTAGCAAATCACTGAAAGTCATGTTTAGTGAGTGTTAAACAGCAGGCTGATTTTATTTACATATTATTTTGGTAAATAACTAATAAAGAAAATAGTAGGCATAATTAATGAATCGATTTAAAACTTCTACGTAATAGCATTAAGTTCGTGTCAAAAGTACATTTTGTTAGGTGTTAATTGTCAAATACGAAATCAGATTCGTTGTCCAAATATAGTTTATGTTGAGAAGAATTTTATTTAAGGGATATTTAAATCAGTGCAAACGTTTAATGATTACATTTTAATCTGCTAATGAAGCACTCATTTTTCGAGTCATAAGTGCCCTCTACTATAGAAGAAATTGTTATTAGAGGCATTATCTAAACTACAAGAACTCCATAGACAGGTGGTCGAAGGTTAATTGTAGGGTAAATAACAGAAAACGGGCAAAAAGAAAATTTTTTCGAATGTGTCTTTAAAATTTTTCCTCGGACTTCTGTGCGCAGAGGTTTATTTCGTGATTTATGGAAATACTGGAGACTAGAAAATAAATAATCACATTTCTTTTAGTGTTGCATTCAAACATGGCATCAAAGTTTACCTCTATTACTAAAGAAAATGCCAAAGCTACTGTCAGCATCATATGGAATTCAATGTAAAGACAGATATGCCACGCTTTTGACAAAAATGTTTACAAGTCGTTTAAAAATTGCCACAAAATCTAAATGAATCTTAATTTTAAAAATGAAACGGAACATGTTAATCTTGACAGTAGAATATCCGTTTTCAAATAAGTAAAACGTTAAATGCATATGAGAAGTTTAATGTTGTTATTATAGTTTGAAGATCTCGCGTGACGTAATGGTAAATAATGATTATAATTTTCTCTGCAATTACGCCAATTATGTTTTTAAGGTTATGTGCAAGCTTGTTTGCAATAATAACGATAGTTTTTTTAATAATAATTTAACAATATTTGTCATTTACATAAGTTTTATATTTTAAATGTATGTTATATTTGATTTTACATTAAAATAACATTAATTAAAGCAAAAGACTTTCCGCTTACAAGTAAACTGTTGCTTAAATGAGGATGATGCTACAAATGCTTTCAATGCTGATGCTAACAACGAAATTGGATAAGATAAGGCGCATATAAATGTAATAAATTTCTTTTATATAAGGGATACTATAGTCGAAGGATTCTATACAGGTAAAAATTTAACAATGCTGTAGCTTAAGTAAAGGCAAGTGTCCAGCTTTATTTTGATTAGGCTTTATTCAATGACGAATTTAATAAAATATTTCATAGTAAAAGGGTGACAAAGTGGGAAAGGAATTTTATTCTTAAAAATAATGAGATAACGTTTAGTACCAGTATAATTGGTACGATGGAGAATATGATGAAATTTTGCGGTCTTCCATTATTTTTAAAATTACGTTTGAGATAAACTCCAGTCCAATTGTATATATTTAGTTTCAAAATATAGCATTTAGCCTGACAGGAGTTTTACTATATTATGCGACCGATTAGATGAAATAGTATAGGTACTTATTTCAAGCTTGCAAACTAAGTTTAAAGAAATTGTTACGACCTCTCGTGCAAGCATTGCTTGCTTAATTAATGTTTAATTTTTAGTTCAGCCAATTTTAAGCATTCTAAATTTTTATTGAGAAATAAATCATACATGTAAGTATATGCTTAATATAAAACAGGTATGGTAAACACAGTTAAAAATACCACCTTCTTTTCGCCAAAAATCAATTCGCAAGTAATATCTAGTAAATTATTTATTACTATATAAAGTGCTAGATATTACAATTGAGTTGAATTCTAGCAAAACGAAAATTGGGTTGTACGTACCTGCTTTATATAACATGTTTAATCCATACATCATTTATAACTCAATATATATCATATAATGTTCAATTTTCTTTGCTTTTCTTTAGAATGATTATGATAATATTAACATTGAAATAAATTATTATGTTGATGTTAATACAATTGTCTTAATAATGTTTGGGATAAATTAGAAAAGGATAATATTGATGCTCAGAAGATCAAAATGATGACAGGAATTATGTTGCTGATTCATATTACACTGAGGAATTACGGCTAAGAAATATCGTTTATGCACAGTTTAACCTCGAGTGTATTTGATTTCTGATATAAAATGGTTCTATTTTTATGAAGTAGATATGAATCCAATTTTTTTATTTCAAATTAATGTAACGGTATGATAAGTTAAATAGCTTAACGAACATTGGTTACGCGAACGGTAAAACCATTTACTGTAATCAAAGTTGCGATCTTCATATAAACACAAAACCCATTATGAGCATATATATATCAGTATAAACTAAGAATTGTATAGTGTAGAAAAAGCAATTTATCCAGTAGACCGGTTTTGTCCTTATTGGGATCTCATCACGTACTGTCCAGAATTTGCTGAGGACAAGGCTCGAAACTGGGCACGTCTTCTTCGCGATCTGGTGCTCTAACCATTTATAATCAACTATAAATTAATTATTCTTTCTCGTTTAGCCTTTCCTTTATTTGAAGCTGATATGGTATCCCTTTAATCTGAAGTAAGCAAGGTTTTCAGCAGTTATGTTGGAATTAATGATTTTTTTAAAATAGCAGTTTTTATGACGAATATATTGTTAATGACGAAATGTTTTATGAGTTTTAAGATAATTAGTGTAATTTAGGCAGGGATAATGATCATATGGATATTGTTGATAATGAAATTAAATTATTTCAAGTATAAGGAAATGTGGTTATCAAAATTTTCCTTTAATCTTCCTGAAAGGTTTGATAAAACCAAGACTTTCGCCTGATAAAATTTAATTTCTAGCAAGAATATTTAATACCATTTATTCGACGTAAAATTGCACTTTTTGATCTAAGTTATATAGGTCTTAAACTATACTAGTGTAAATAAGTTATTTAACATGAATTTAGCGGAGAAATGATAATTTTCTTCCATGTCCTTCAAGACATACTCGTTAGAATAAGCGCACAGTAGACGGAGTATGATTAAAATCAGGATAGACAAGTAATCGTGCGTTGAGTATTGTAAATATTTGTAGCCAAGATAATTTGGTCGTAGTGCTAATGCTGTTGAAGTAAAAAGGAAATTATTACGTAAAAAAATGTAACAACAATAATGATTATGATACTGGATAAATGGTGGGTTTACTTTTCTCTTATTATTATTATTATTATAATTATAATTATTATTATTATTATTATTATTATTATTATTATTATTAATTATTAATATCAAGCTAACTAAGGTTGCGCCGATTCGAAACCAACTATATAAATTTATTAATTAAAATGATTTGCTGTAAAGAATTGTCGATTATGCTTTGTGGGCAATATGGACGTTTTGATGCGAATTTACCTAAAATCATGCATTGCAGGGACTATTAAAAGATAACGTCAATTTTATTTCTTATTGTCCGCCTCATTATACCTTTTAGCTTTTAAAAGGTTTATTATTATTCTTATTCGCATCCACTAAATCATGATGAAGGTAATGAATCTTGTACCGTTAGTCCTGTTGTTGTTAATGATGATTGTGATAACGAAAGTAACATGTAACGGATGATGATATTTAGAATGATAGAACTTTATTACGTTAATCATATAGCTACGGTAATTTATATTCAGATGTTGAGGACTATGTTGTAATTGATAATAATGTGGAAGATAACAACTTTAATGGTAATTTCGTAAGGCTTTTGTTTAAAGTTGAAAAATTAACATGAAGTAGACTATGTTTTTATGTTTTTGCTAAAACTGATTTGCATTTTAGTATTTTAAATTTTGTAAGAATGGAATTTTCTGATAAGAAGAGCCGACGTTGCTTTTTCATTGCTATAAGACTTATGCTGAAAATTATCTTTTTTAGTCACATTTTATGAAAGTATTTTGAATACTCGCTTTACCTTAATGCTTCTTCTGATGTTGCTTTTTAGGTACATGATGTTGGCGATTGTGATAATATTGTTAAACAACTTATTATCAATGGTCATTATTATAGCAAACATGAAGGTGAAAAGGATAATAATGCCGGTTTTATTACAAATGATTCAGGTAGGCACACTGATCGTGATAACACTAAGGATGGACATAATGGAAGAAGAGATGATGAAGTTATACTGACTTTGATAATTCTGAGGTTGATTCAGAAAGTGTTCGGCTTTTATTCTTGTAAATGTATTTGAAATTATTGGTTATGTTAATCTATTTTTCAGTTAACTGCTAATATTGATTGGGTTAAGGTACTCTGCATTTGGCGATGCTACTTTGATACCAATTAAATTGCATGTTGCGAAAAGGAAGGCTGTCCTACGCGATCTGCCAAAGCTTAAAGTGAATTTTTAAGCGATTATGATGTAGTTCAAGTGAATTTTCGCTGTTTGCGGAAATGCTGCAAACATTGAATGTTTGCATAAAATAATCTTAAGAATGCAAGGTTAAATAAAATTAATTTTAAAATCAGTACATCTACAAAACCGAAATTTCTATCCTGATTGAATAGCCCACCAATGAATTATGCTCAAAACAGTATCACACCAGGTTGTGGTAAATAACTTTTACAATACACTGCCAAAATTATAGACACTGTTATATTTTCAAATAACATACCACGCTGAGCTTAGACGTCAACATATCAGTAGGTGCGGGAAATGGCATAAATTGCTAAAAATAAATCACATTTAATTAGTTTCCAATTGTACTGTGTGAATTTGATTTATACAAGATAATTAGTTGGTCAAGGGGAATATGACGCAAGTTGTTTTATAAATGATTTGTTCTTCATAGAACCTGTATTTCAAATTTGTTTCCTTTAAACAGGCATTGACTACATAGGTTGTGAAAATTAATTAAAACAAGATATTGGGCTTTTAGATAAACAACAATCCCATTATTTTAGCCAGTGTAAACGAATTGCAAAACGAGCGTTTGTCCTACAAACGGACAACTTTCGATTTTCCACAGCCATTTTCAACGCATAAAGTCAAACTGAATCATGTAAGTCAAATCGCGATAAAAAGGTAATGCTATGAAAATAGAAACTCGAATTTCAACTCAAGTAGTCTCACATAAATTGTAATTAACTGAAATGTCAGCTGCAATATTTTTATGCACTCACGAAAATAAATTTAATGCAGCTTTTTACAATTTTATAAACGTTATTCAATTGAGCAATAATTGATTTTGCGTGTGCTGATAACAATCATATGCAGAATTGCATAATATATGTAAATGTAGTGAAATATGCTGAAGTGTTATAGGTAACTGAAAAGAAATTGTAAAAGCACAATATATGCGAGACTTCTTTAACTAAGAGCTGCATTTTGATTTTATACAAATTGAATATTCAATATAGACTAAGACACTGCATAAAAAGTAAATGAAATTATAAATATAAACCTGGTTCATCCTTAATGTGTATTAATGAATTTTTTCCGTATAGCCTCGGCCGGGTCTCGAACAAAAGCACATTCACTACTGAATCTATCAACTACGCCTTCCAAGTTTCGCACCACATTCGATTCGCAGTGGTATATCAACTTATGTTTTTTTATTACTTTTTACATCTAGTCGAGACTATCTGGCATTGATTTATAACTAAATAATTACCAAGCCAACCGAGGTCTATCATTAAGTAACATGAAGATGCCAGCTAGGACAATGCTATGAAAGATTTAGATTATATGTATTTTATCAGTACGAAATAAGCACTACATAAGACAATTCATTCAAGCGACGAAATTCATGCAACGGACGGTTTTCGAACCAGAGCATATTTGCTTCAGAATCTGCGACACTATTCACTGAATCACCAATGTCGCATACTACTCGCAATTTGTCGTCATATACAAGATTATGCTACTGGTGTCTTTTCTCAGGTACAACCTATTTACAATTTGAACTTCTAACCATTCATTCAGATCTGTAATTATTAATATGCAATAGGCCACTTGGTGTAGTTGAATTAATATGAAATCTAATGGTGGGATATTAATTAGATATATTATGTCAGTATAACCTCAAAATTGTTCGGTTATTAAAAGCAATTCGCCCAGTAGATTGGTTTCGTCACTATTACCTTTGCTGCCTGATGCAAAATTTAATTTATATTGACGAAATTCCTAAAATTAAAATCCGGCCGTTATACTTACATTAAAATCAAAATAACTTTCCAATTTCGCATGGTGTACATTGTATAATGACAGATCGGGGGTTGTTAGTTAGAGCAACTTCCAAATATGTTCCAACTGAAAGAGAGTCTCATTAATGACATAAGCTGCAATATAATTTCAAACCGCGTTTAGTATGCTGCACAGGGGATGCAGTGGATAGACTTAAACACCGTAGCACATGTGCCTCTATTTGGATCCCGTTTAAGGAGAATACTAGGCAGTAATTCAAGAGTTACAAGTAAAGATGAAAACGGCCTAAAAGTTTGCTTTTGCTTCTCCATGCAATGCTTAGTTAACATTGACAAAGTACACAAATGTGAAACATATATATATATATATATATATATATATATATATATATATATATATATATAGCACAATTCTCATTATGGTAAACTTTGTATAGGTCTTCTTAGGGGCAATTTTATTTCTGCATATCGAGAAATAAATATTCAGTATGAAAGTCAAATTTATTTTTGCTGAATGCTAAATTGGGAATAATCTTCATTAGCGCCAATTGTGTCATTTTTTCTAGAATAGCCTTTTTTGTCTGTTTAAATTCATCACTTTTCTTGATTAAATAATTTCGATATGGTGCGAGCTGAAGACCATTGAGCATACAGAGGATTAATTTCATGTATTCGTTTTGCTTAACTATTTCGCAGAAGACATGAAATTGGACGATAATATTTTAATAAATACTAGATCACGAGACTGATTACGTTTTTCCGATTTTGTGGTGCTATTGTGAAATTCAATGGAAATATTGCAAATACCGTGTAGCTAGGGCCTCCATATATATATTTCTAATAATTTACTTTTAGAAAAAACACACTGCTGTTTCATTTTGAACAAGTATATTGTGAATAAAAGAGTACATTTATATGAATAATTAACATGACAAATCAATTTATTGAGCTTAAATTTGTTTGCTACAGTTTTGTTGAAATACTAATTATTAGTCTGTTTTCGAATTTAATTCATGCTTATTTGGACCGGTCATATGAGTAAGTTTCCCTTAATTAAATGTTAACTAATCTGTGTATTTTTGTGGTCGTGAATTCAATGTTCGCTTAGATGAGATTCTCAATGTGTAGCTAAGTGAAATCTTAATTTTGCTTACTCATGAATCGATTAGTTGTATGTTAACAAGGCTTACGCCTATCCGTATAGTGCATGTGGCTCTTAATGAATATGTTATGATAAAATGCAGTTTTCTGCTATCAAAATGCAATCGTCGTCCAACCAAACTGGTTTTTGTCTTAATACTATCAAATTTCGCAATAAAGTCTCGACTTAACTTAACAACTTCAAACTCAATTTTGACCTATGCTAGGTTCAACGTAGGCCTCTAGGATATTTTGGAAGTAAATATTAACAAGACAATTTGTAGCCATACAGCTTTCGAATTTCGTATTTTACAAAAAAAATCTGGTAGCTCTAATTTCCGTCCCTGATTAATGTTCGGATATGGTAGTGGTTACGAATAATTTTAACGTCAAACTTGGTCTAGTCTGCACATAAACGACTCTCTTTGGAAGATAGATGAATGCTGTGAATAGATGTGACAACAGCATCAGATATTTTCCCTTAGTAGTAACCTGGTTGTGTTGAAAACTATATTTTAACAACACCTGTTGCAGTATCACACAAATCAAATTGATACAATCCATGTACGAGAATGGCTACATGTATTCGTACTTAGATGTAACACCTTCTACTAAACAGGCGGTTGTTTACCTCTGTCCAGGACGCGGCAATATGTAAAAGGTATTCGACTGGCGGCAGAATCATTATAAAAGTTGGCTACGTGCGACGTATTATACTACCACATGCGAATAAAAATGCTAAGAAAAAAATCAGTAAGAACTATGCTTGTGGTCATTCAATTGTTACAGCAACTAATAACTAGCCAAATAAATCCTGAACCGCAATGAATCATAAGCTTAAGCTATCGCGGCCTGTCGTCGGAAGTTACACCCAGCGAAGTATATTTTTAGCTTGATTAACACCAAAGCTCTTCAACACACAGCAACTACTGCAAAGCCAAAGTACGTTGCACCCTGGTTTGCAAGATTGTAAAATATTTTGCAATCAGCCACGCCAAGGATGAGGAACAAATCAACTTTATGTTGATAGCCACGTAAAAATGTCGCCACCTATAAGAATTTTGCGCGTTTCAATCGTGGTTATTCTACCATAAATACGACAGTCTCATTTTATTCAGAGGAGATTGTTAAATACATAAAATATATCCGCCATCATTCAAATAGCAAACAACGTAGTTATTGACTGCTTCTTACTATCTAAATTCACCCGTCTATATTACAAAGGACCAAGTACAATATTCTTGAAATAAATAATTTTGTCGGTCCATTTTTATGCTGTCGAAATATATGAGATGATTCAATTTACCTGCTAACGTTCGGACGACTTTGTAAATTCACGCATGCAGTTGCCAGCTAAATGACAAGAGGCGTAATTGATGAACAATTTTATTCATTGATCAGTTCTAAACAACTGCTTTTACATGCAACATTAGCATGCAACCAAATGCGATGGTCGAGCCCCATTTAGGATAGCCAATTACAAATATTGCTCGATAGGATTCAGAGGTAACAACTTCAAATCAATTCAACCGTAGGTAGTGTAGTCAAGCCATTTCGTGGGGTGTTAAGTTTATTAGCGATATCAGATATTTAATCATGCTGTATCGCATAAGTAATTTTTTTAGGTGGAAAAAAAGTTCCAGTAGAGAGGCATAGTTATTTCTTCCTTGGTAGCAAGTGTTCTCGGGGTAGATATATATCGCAAAATATGTATTTATATGTGAATTTATAAATCGCATTCACATTAGACCTCGGTTTTAGCCCTTCACGTAATATAGAACAAATAACAATGAGTGAATGTTTAGAAGACGGGCAGTAGTGTTTATACCACACAGGCAAATTGATTCATACAAACGATATCACCAGTCGCATATTCAGTTGCTGCGAATTTTAATTTGTTCAATGGGATTTTTATCTAAATTTAAATTGTCTTGTATATAAATATACCGAATTATTTATATACCTTCAATAATATAATTGAATAATCAAGAGAAGCCATTGGGTGAAATATTGGCCGAATTATTTCATCATTAATTGTCATGAGAAGAAGTTTTATATATATATATATATATATATATATATATATATATATATATATATTGCCGTTGATTTTCATAATATTTCCTAATTGAGAACAATTCTGATTTCAAATTCAAAGGAAATTTATTTCCAGCAGTGGTAAAAATATTTATTGGCTCCCTAAATGACGACATGTGAATGTATGTGGGTGTGTGTTGGTGCGGTAGAATCAACTCTCTGTGTAAAACGAATTAATGCCTAAGATCTAGATGCTTTTTAAGCGTTGTCTCGGCTATTGCATGTACCAACGTCTATTTCTAGAATGTTTTTTCCATGTTTTATTATCTGGAGTTTCGCCTAAGTATATATAGGATTTATATATTGCGAGTAAATTCTCTCGCAAGTTTTGCAATTTCGATCGTTTTTTCCCATGAAAATAAATAAATTTGAGTAACTGCTTAAATTTATATTTTTTACTGATTTGGACAAATATTCGATGAGGTTTCTTTAACAAGGATAGGATTTTTCTGGATAATTAAATTTTACCTATACACACATAATATATATATATATATATATATATATATATATATATATATATATATATATATATATATATATATATATATATACGTTGACGAAATAAAGTAAATATTACTTAATACAACGAAAGAAATTCATCCAAATAGTCACTTTCGGTCTTATTTTAACAATTCAAGTACTTTCCAGAATTTTTCGTGGACGGAAATAACAGAGACAAATTTGTTTCTGGAATCTTTACACTCTTACTAATATATATATATATATATATATACATATATATATATATATATATATATAAATATTCCATGCCTTTTAATGTTACACAGTATAATTATAAATTAGGAAGAAAGAACACATTAATAACAAAGTGGATAAAGGCCATTTATTTCGTGAATACTAATCATCTCTTATACAATCATACATATTTATACATTTTGGGTTTTCAATTGATTATGCTAGTGGTAACAAATCTGACTCGTTTTTACTTCTGTTTCTTGTTTTGGCTAGTTGGTGAGTGTGTATGCGTTTGTGTTTGTGTGTATGCGTGTTTGCATGTAAAGGTCATTCTCGCAGTATTGCAAAGTGATGTCTGAGATCTGGTCATTATTGTTTTGATGGCTTGAGAATTAACCATTTGTGCGCATTGTTCACTGTTACATGTACGAGTGCTATTTTTCCCAGTGTAGTTGATCGTTTCACCTTGTTGCGCAAATTTATAATTTCCACATGGTAACAGCGCCAGTGTGGATTGCAGTGTTAAACGCTCATATTGTTTGGAAACTTCTGTCACCGTATGCGCCTCTGTTATTTCCACTTCAGTTTGTTGCCAATCCGATTGTATGTTTGTTGATTCTAGTCGAGGGCCTGTTTGTTCTTGACTGGATACTAGTAGATTGTTGTTGAATTTTGTTATTCTTGGCCAGTCGATAAGAATATCATGTTGATGAAACTTTTGAATATTAAGGTCAGGTGCTTGTTGTTTTATATAAAGGGCTTCATAAATAAATAATAATTTTTCTGATTTTGCTTTATGTAGAATTGTGAAATTGGTCGAATTGACAGGGTGCCCCGTTGCCAATATATGATCGGAAATAGCTGATTTTCCTGACGGTGCCAAGCCTTTGTTAATCAATTTCTGTGGCAAATGTTGCTGGATTCTGCTTATCAATTGCTTCTTCGTACGTCCGATATATGTGCTACCGCACATACATGAGAATTTGTAGACTATGAATGATTTGGAGAGAATTGGCAATTGATCTTTGGCATCCAACCTCATGATTCTCTGTGTACTAAATGTCATATTAACTTTAACACTGGGAAAGTTCTCCTTAGTTATTCTATTCAGCCGCCGTGCAATTATTGAGGCTGGTACGTCGCCTCTAAATGGTAAGTTTAGGAAAACCTGCTTGACGGTATCCTCTCTAGTACGAATCTGCCGTGGTCTGATGTTGACATCAATGAAACGCTCTGGGTAGTTGTTCATTAGCAAAATTTTCCTGAGGTAGCCCAGTTCTTCCTCAATCTTGTGTTCAGAGCAGATCTTCCTGATTCTGTTTGCTAGGTTGTTTACTAAGTTTCTTTTGTGGGATTTTGGCACACTACTGTTGTAGTGAATGTATTGTCCGGTGAAAGTGGATTTTCTATATATGGCCAGTGTCAAATCCCCGTTTTCTTCTCGAGTGAGTTTGATGTCAAGGAAGGGAAAACTGTCGTCTTTCTCTACCTCGAGAGTGAATTTGATGTCTGGATCGACTCCATTTGCTTGTTTGAGGATTTCGGAAGGGTCTGCTGCTTCTGAGATGAACAACAAGATATCATCTACATACCTTTTGTAGAGTGCGCACTGGTCAATTATACCTTTTAGGCTCGTTTTTTCCAGGTGATACATGTATACATCTGCCAGGAGGGGTGCGATGCAACTTCCCATAGCTACACCATTGATCTGGCGGTAGTATATCCCTTCGAATGTAAATTGCACGTTTTTAGTACATGCTAATATGAGGTCTTTGATGTCATTGGTGTCTATAGGGAAATCAAAAACTCATTTTTGATGAGGTCACACAAGATCTCCGTTGTCTTATCCAGTGGTATGTTTGTAAATAAGGATGAGACGTCAAGCGAGACCATTTTATTCTGTAGGATGTTCTTCCCCTTCAATTCATTTGCTAGTTCGAAGGAGTCCTTGATAGTGTTTGCGTTTATGATGCTCCGTATTGGTTCAAGTAGTTTGCAGAGAAACTTGGCTGGTTTATGTTGTGGAGCGTTGATCATTGACATAATGGGCCGCATCGAGGGAGCTCCTGAGGCTGTCACGGCTTTATGAGTTTTTGGTTTGCCGTACAATCTTGCGGTGTTTGTTCCGACGGGTTTTGCCTTTTGGATGTCTTCTGTGAGTTTTTATCTAATCTCGGAGTCAGCCATCGATGTTAAAACGTGTTTTTCCGTCTTTTTCAAAATTGCATTAATTCTTGATTCGATGTTTGTTGAATCATCTTTCTGTTTGATGTCCTACTTAAATTTAGATTGATCATTTATTACATCCTTCATGGACTTCCTATAAGCGTCGGCTTCAAGTATAACAATTCCTGATCCTTTGTCGGGTGTGGCAAGACGTATGGATTTGTCTGATTGGAGTTTTCTGAGTTCGTCTATGTGCTGTTTTGTGATAATTTGGCTGCCTTTGAATTCCTACTTGTATTGTTCTAGTGCACTTACTATCTCAGCTTTCAGTCCTTGTCCATTGAATGCATGTGGGGCAGTGTATTTCGTTAAGTCATTGTGGAAATTGTCCGTTCCAGCCTGAATGCCAATAATGTCACGTTCACTTAGGTTTTTCTTGACTACTCAGAATTTTGCGTAAACGCAAACACTATCAAGGACTCCTTCCAACTAGCAAATGAATTGAAGGGGAAGAACATCCTACAGAATAAAATGGTCTCGCTTGACGTCTCATCCTTATTTACAAACATACCACTGGATAAGACAACGGAGATCTTGTGTGCCTTCATCAAAAATGAGTTTTTGATTTCCCTATAGACACCAATGACATCAAAGACCTCATATTAGCATGTACTAAAAACGTGCAATTTACATTCGAAGGGATCAATGGTGTAGCTATTGGATGTTGCATCGCACCCCTCCTGCCAGATATAAACATGTATCACCTGGAAAAAACGAGCCTTAAAGTTATAATTGACCAGTGCGCACTCTACAAAAGGTATGTAGATGATATCTTGTTGTTCATCTCAGAAGCAGCAGACCCTTCCGAAATCCTCAAACAAGCAAATGGAGTCGATCCAGACATCAAATTCACTCTCGAGGTAGAGAAAGACGACAGTTTTCCCTTCCTTGACATCAAACTCACTCGAGAAGCAAACGGAGATTTGACACTGGCCATACATAGAAAATCCACTTTCACCGGACAATACATTCACTACAACAGTAGTGTGCCAAAATCCCACAAAAGAAACTTAGTAAACAACCTAGCAAACAGAATCAGGAAGATCTGCTCTGAACACAAGATTGAGGAAGAACTGGGCTACCTCAGGAAAATTTTGCTAATGAACAACTACCCAGAGCGTTTCATTGATGTCAACATCAGACCACGGCAGATTCGTACTAGAGAGGATACCGTCAAGCAGGTTTTCCTAAACTTACCATTTAGAGGCGACGTACCAGCCTCAATAATTGCACGGCGGCTGAATAGAATAACTAAGGACAACTTTCCCAGTGTTAAAGTTAATATGACATTTAGTACACAGAGAATCATGAGGTTGGATGCCAAAGATCAATTGCCAATTCTCTCCAAATCATTCATAGTCTACAAATTCTCATGTATGTGCGGTAGCACATATATCGGACGTACGAAGAAGCAATTGATAAGCAGAATCCAGCAACATTTGCCACAGAAATTGATTAACAAAGGCTTGGCACCGTCAGGAAAATCAGCTATTTCCGATCATATATTGGCAACGGGGCACCCTGTCAATTCGACCAATTTCACAATTCTACATAAAGCAAAATCAGAAAAATTATTATTTATTTATGAAGCCCTTTACATAAAACAACAAGCACCTGACCTTAATATTCAAAAGTTTCATCAACATGATATTCTTATCGACTGGCCAAGAATAACAAAATTCAACAACAATCTACTAGTATCCAGTCAAGAACAAACAGGCCCTCGACTAGAATCAACAAACATACAATCGGATTGGCAACAAACTGAAGTGGAAATAACAGAGGCGCATACGGTGACAGAAGTTTCCAAACAATGTGAGCGTTTAACACTGCAATCCACACTGGCGCTGTTACCATGTGGAAATGATAAATTTGCGCAACAAGGTGAAACGATCAACTACACTGGGAAAAATAGCACTTGTACATGTAACAGTGAACAATGCGCACAAATGGTTAATTCTCAAGCCATCAAAACAATAATGACCAGATCTCAGACATCACTTTGCAATACTGCGAGAATGACCTTTACATGCAAACACGCATACACACAAACACAAACGCATACACACTCACCAACTAGCCAAAACAAGAAACAGAAGTAAAAACGAGTCAGATTTGTTACCACTAGCATAATCAATTGAAAACCCAAAATGTATAAATATGTATGATTGTATAAGAGATGATTAGTATTCACGAAATAAATGGCCTTTTATCCACTTTGTTATTAATGTGTTCTTTTCTTTTTTCCTAATTATATATATATATATATATATATATATATATATATATATATTGATATAAAAACATACGCATATCTACACATATGTATATACAGATTGAAATAGATACCGAGTTTGATTCCCTTGAATGAATGACTGGAAAATTGATTGATTTGGAATATTTTTGTAAATTGAATTCTATACGTGGTTTCTTTGCTGTGGAGTATTAGTTGCAAAAATACAGAATCAAATGCTTTTCAGTTCAAATCCTGTTCGCGTAATTCAGGCAACGACGAAGGTTTGATTAATACTGATAGCATATATATGATCATATAATATCGGTATATTTTATTTTTATATATTTTAATATTTTTAATCTGAATAGGATAATTTGCTTACATTTGAACGTCAGTCCTCGCTTGCTCATTAATGCCAAAATGCCCATAGGTGTTGTGTTAACATTGACGAAAAACGCATTGATCTGCATAGCAACAGCTTTTGTAGAAGTAAGGTTGCTTAGATGCTAATCTATTGTTCTATTTGAGCAAGAAATCAAATTAGACGTTTTGTTTTAAACAATGTAAAGTTTTTCACTTGTTCAAGTTTTCGTTTCCTCTTATTTTATTTGTTCTTTTTAACTCACGAAAATTATTTTTGTTTCTAAAGCTGCAAATTTAACAGACAAAATATTCCAACTTCGAAATGATTGTTGATAAGATGCATGATATATTCTCGTTTTTTAACACTGATTAATTCCTGTGTTATTTTTAGATTTAAAACTGTGCACTAATCATGAAAGTTAATTTGCTGGTGTTTTTCGAGAAAAGAAATCTCATTTCGTTCAAAATTTCATTCAGTCTTTAATTATTAATTTTAGATTGCGTCTTAATTTATACAAAAGCTACCTGGATAAAAAATTTCTTGTGTTCACCGAAATATAATGCAGTTAACCATTTGAAAGAAAATAGTTTTACGTTTGCACGGCATATTTCATATACATAAGGCATAATAATAATTAAAATAAATAATGCAAGCACTAGTTTAATGTGTTGGAATATCCGTTACTAACGTGTATTGGCTATCCTAAATTTTCATCTTTGTACTGTGGAAAATGAAAACGCCTGAACAAGATAATTAATCGCGTTTCTAAGCGGTATTCAACGTAAACAGATCTGAATCAAGAAGAATTTTTAGATTTCATAGTCAGGAGATTTCCATTTAAGTATAATTCTTTGCTACATATTTCTTTTATAATTTACACATGAATGTGTGTACAATAAAACAAAAATTTAAATTCCCGTTTCACGCTAGATGCTATACATCAATTGCTTGAGAGTATGACTAAAAACATCATATATTTTACGGCGTGCAAATAAAGCTGCAATAACATATTTCATATTTGAGAATACAGAACTAACTCAAACTTACTTCATCAGAGTGGATCAGTAGTCAGAATTACAGATTCCGTAGCATACGTGCCCAGGTTCTAGACATTACTTGAAGAGTTTCCTAAATAAATTACCGGTCTAATGGATAAATTCCCTTTTCTATACTATACAATGCTTAGTTCGTATTGAAAAATGTATATATAATGAATTTAATTTTTAATCAAACTCCATAAATTGATTTACACAAATAAATAAATAAATTGATATTCATCAAGAATTACATTTGATATAAAAAGAAATTTACTGTAATAATTCGTTTTTTTCCGTATAGCCTTCCCTTTTATGATATGACATTTGTAGCTCTGCCTTATCCATTTTATATTTGGTTTTAAATAGTTTATCTATCCAATATAATATAATCTGCGTTTTATGTTTACTAGTTTGTAAGATCACCTAATAAATTTAGATTGTATCCAAAATATTCCCACTTTTAATAATTCTCTTCACTTCAAAATTAACTGAAGCTTGTGCTACAAAAATATCCATTCAATATTAATAATATAAATATTAAAATATGCATAGGATTTTTTAGTGTATTTATAAAACGTATTAATTTAGCTAAATTTTAGGTAGTACAAGTTGATATAAAATTACAATACGAAAAAATGCTTATAACACTAAGTAATTAAAATGATGAAGTTATCTGTATTTCAAATGAATCTTATTTCAGTCAAGCTTGTCGATTAATCCCATTATTTTAACAATTTACACGATATGTAGCAAAATATAATTTCGGCTGCATAATTTCTCTTTGGAAACCAATGAATAATTATTACAGCTTTCAACACATGTATATCAGTTATTAGATTAAACAATACTTGGTAATCCAAGTATGTATTACGTGTTGCGAATCTAGTAACAAATTAGTTCAGTTGTGACCGGAAGGATAAACCAAAGGCAGCATGTTCGGAAAGTATAATCTCAATGCCTATTCGTTTCGTGCTTACTGGAGACTCATCAGTAGGAGCCGGTATTACGCCCTTTAACCACTATATATTCGGTCGAAGAATGTGGTTGGTATCATGTACTGACTCGGAAACCATAGTGTTAGTACCATGTACCTTTTCGGTACAATAATTTTGTTATCGGTTACTAACACAATAGCCATAGTGTTAGTATCCTTTACAGACTCGGTATATATATTATATAGTGTGAGTTAGCGTTGAAGTCGCATTGTCGTTGACTTTATATGATGTTAGCTTCACTGTTGCAGGTTTACACATTCGTCTAGGAGATTGTACCGTCCTATTATTCCACATTCTTCGACCGAATATATAGTGGTTAAAGGGCCTAATACCGGCTCCTACTGATGAGTCGCCAGTAAGCACGAAACGGATAGGCATTGATATTATACTTTCCGAACATGCTGCCTTTAGTTTATCATTCTGGTCACAACTGAACTAATTTTTACTAGGTTCGCAACACCTAATACATACTTGCATATATATTAGTTCTTCGCAATAAACAATATTTATCTTGGTAATCCAGTTGGTGACATTCAGAATTACTTTTTGAATTATTTTTCTTTAAGTGTAAATAACAGTTGGTATAAATGAGAGAACTGGCTTTTGCAATTATTTTTCTCAAATATTATATGCGATTATGACGAGCAGATTTACGTGTTGTAATAATCCTTAAAAATATGTTATGCTTTACATATGATCAAATTTTAAAAAATGCTTCAATACATCATTAGTCCTCCTTAATCTTTGATTAATATTGCAAAATTTATAATGAAAGGGAAAGTGATAAATTTCTGCTTTATGTGACCATCTACGTAAGTAAACATTCAATCAGCATTTAGTTTATCTAACACAAACAATAAATAAAAAATCAAACAAACCTACCAACAAAAGCAGATTATCAAATATTAACTGCTAATTTGAAACATTTTACAACGCAACATGTCAATCTCATTTGTGATTGCATTTATCTTTTATATTCTACAATCTAAACTGGATTTTCGGATTATCCCTTTTTGTTTGTAGCCCTAGAATACCTGCAAATATTAAATCTAGTAAATGAACTATTAGTTTAACTAAAATTTCGTTAAGGTAGGTTAAAATAAAAAACCATAGATTATGTTGTAAGTGTTAACGGGAGGCTAGAAGAGCAATAACATGAATTAATTGTTATAAAAGTATTATTAATTATTTACTAGAAATTTTAAACAATCTAATAATACTTAATATAGAGACCTTCGACAATCGGACCAAAAAACGAAAAATGTTTCTAGGCTTTCCAATTATAGCAACGCACCCATCAAATCAGATAACTTAGGTACCAGATAAAAAGAGTTGGTGTTAAATATTTGCAGTTAGTCTTGCATGTATTATTTTTTTGCAAAATTGTCCGAATGAACGTAAGTATTACGATTACAGGCCCATTTTGCATATCGCACATATTCATGTGTAGGGCTGGTGAATGCATTTTAAAGACGAGTAATTTTTGTTCCGAATAGTCAAATAGAAGTAGCATAACTAAACAGTGTTTCGAGCGGGGCCAGGAAATCCTCATGGGAGATCTAATCTAATCAACAAAGATTAGATCTTTTCTCATTTCCAGTGGGAAGGGACTAATCAGTACCTTCCCACCACGAAGAAGAACTCGAAGCATACTTGTAAATGGGGATTAATGGTATCTTTGCAAAACGGATAGTGCAAATCTACTTCTCAAGAAAGAAAGGAATAAATGTTATATATCATAGTTTGCTATCAACATTAGGAGAAATGTGCCTTCTTATTTTGTTCGCTTATGAAGTGTTTCTAATGTTAAAAATAACATATTTCGTTTGCTGGTACAATTTAACCAACAGAAATACGCGAAATTCACAATATTAGAGCATGTTCTGCTGGTTTCTGTGCATCCATCTAGAGAAACAAATCTGAGAACTGGCACTTTTTGAGAAATGACGAATAAAGTAAGAAAGTTTCAGTTGGAATTTGAACATGTTTATATTTCGTCATTGGTGTAGACTGCAGTGGCCAAGAAAACATTCGTATACTAATAATAAAATTGAAATGAGAATAAACTCGGTATTGTGGAATCTTAACAGTGAAATGGATAATTAACTCCGCGCAGCCAAGGATATTAGAGCAATAAACTCTAGATCATTCATTCATTTAAATAATAATATTGCAATTCATGGGAATAATGTTAAGACACAAGTACAGCGGCAAAAGCTTGAGATATTTGGAAAAACATTTTTGCAATTTATAGATTGATTTTCTTAAGTAAATTTGGATTGTACGGTTCGTAAAATAGAATAAAAATTATCCCAAAATTATATCGTTCAATTGAGATAACAAATTCAATAACTATAGCTAGACAACAAAAATGATTGTTCCTGAAACGGTCTTCTAAACTTTGGGAACCTAGGAGACCTAAAACAAAATTGAAAGCTTTTAAACTATGCAGGATATATGCTTTAAGACCTAACCAATAACTACTTTCACATTGGCAATACGACTGAAGATAAACAGATGGGGTTTTATATATTCGATCCAGCATTTTTGATATCCAAAATTCCAGAAGATCTCTACTGCACCGTTTCTGCCCTTTTATAATTCAAGTTTAAACATTTAGTTTGAGGCTGGTCAGCAAAATTTCAACATATATTACTCGAATGCTCTGAGTACAATAAAAGCAGATTTACGGATTTTGTCTTGTACATTCATACCAGCAAGTAAGCAAAAATTAATTGACAGAAAAGGCTCGTTTCAGTTTACAAAATGTCACTCTCTGGAAAACTGAAGCTGTACGAACTAATTTTATTACAATTTGTCATTTTAATAGTGATGTTGTAGCGGTTTTATGTGAATTAATTGATTTTCTGACGCAATATGAATAGCATGCACGAATTTGTCGAAGCAGGGAATGATAATTAAAGATTTTATTTATCAAGTTCCGTTATTTTGTCTATTGATAAACTATTACAGCTTGAATTCATATATAGATTAAATTATTAATTCACGTTGAGCAACATAAGTTTACCAGAACACTGGGCTATGCGGCAGGAGAACATGGCTCTGACTTGATAGATTTATGCATAATCACACTCACATACCTGGAAAGATTGCTGTTCATCAAGAAAACTGCCTATACACACAAAATGAAAGCTTGGCATACTATGTACCGAACACATTTACGAACTTTTGTGTGAACAGGTAAGTCTGCCCAAAACTGATTCACGTTTCGATATGATTTATTAAAATATTCACCATAAAATGTCAATGAACTGAACAAGATCGTGTGCAAGAATACAGTAGGCAGATTTTGCACTTCTGGAATGCTAGGAATGAACGTTTCAGAAGACATTCTTCTGGATTGAAATCCATCTCTCCACATTTTTGCAGCATGAACATATCAGAATAGGAGGCCATAAAGCTTCCCCATATGAAATGTATGGGGATAACACAAAGCTCCTCTCTAGACTAGATCAAATATCGCAATTTTGCCAAGCCAAGACAAAAAATGCCATCACCAAATTTAGATACTACTTGTGATGGAGAACAAATATGTATGCAATTGCGTATTAGCTGTTGCGCACATAGTAACAAATTAGTTCAAAAATGACCAGAACAATGAACCAAAGACAGTATTAATGCAAGCTATAATCTCATGCACTTTCGTTTTGTGCTTACTGGCGACTCATCAGCAGGAGCCGGTATTACACCCATTGCCAACCATATATATTTGGATGAGGAATGTGTTAAAATAGGACGGTATAATATCCCATATGAATGTGTAAACCTGCAATAGTATAGGATACCAACATCATGGCTATTGTGTCAATACTTGATTCTAACATTATGGTCTCCGCAAAGGTCTGTGGTACGAACACTATGTATTTCAAGGTATGCTAAATTTCACCTAAATTTAGAATTAAAACTATATCTGAATACTTGTTGTCCTAGCAAATCCATACATTTTGGTCTTGATCAATATCGATTATCACATTTCGTGGTAATCATGACATCGTTAAAATTAATATTTAACAGTTAGATACTCTTTGGTCTCTTTGGCTAATATTTATGCAATTGTGTATTAGGTGTTGCACGCCTATTAACTAATTAGCTCAAATATGACCAGAAGAATAAAAAAGAGAGTATAAACGGAACGTACATTCTCCTAAACATTCGTTTCGAGTTTACTGAGGACCCTCAGTAGAAGCCGGCATTACGCCCGGTACTATATATTTTTGTGAGGAATGTGGGAAAATTGGACGGTTTAATCTCCTAAACGAATGTGTAAACCCGCAGTAGTGAGGATAACCTCATAAAAAGCCTTCGAAAATGTAACATCAATGTCAACTTACTACACATAATATATATACTAAGTCTGTAAAGAGTACCAACACCATGGATACTTTGTCTCTACATGATACCAGCATTATGGTTGCCGAAAAGTTACATGGTCCAAAGACTACGGGTTTTAACGAATGTGAAAGTTTATCAAAGTGGAGAATTTTTTCTGAGCACATGTTAATCCAGAAAATCCATACATTCCGGCCTTGATCGATATCAGTTATCATATTTCGCGGTAATCATGACATCATTCAATTAAATATATAAAAGTAAGATACTGTTTTTGGAGAGGACTAATATATATGCAATTGTGTATTAACTGTTGTATACCTAGTAACTAATTAGTTCACATATGACCAGAAGGATAAACGAAAGACAGTATGAACGGAACGCATATTCTTGGGATATATTCGTTTAGTCCTTTCGGGCGTCTCATCAATAGAAGCCTGAATTACGCCCTTTAACCTTGTACTAATTTTTTACTAAGTGCGCAACAACTGATACACAATCAACACATTTCGTTTTGATGAAAGAGTAAAAATAAATAATGTTCCACAAACAACAGTTGCTGGAAAACTTGAAAATGTATGCTGGAGATTCAAAGCGCCCCATGGAATTTAATACACGTTTCTGCGATTGTGACATGTTGAAAATCTAAAAGCGTATGCAGTACTACCCACAAGTTATTTTGCACGACTGAATGCACAACTGAACTGATATAAAAATCGTGTTAAGTGTGTCACGTGGCATTTAAAAAACAGTTTAATTACGCTAACACTTTATAGCATCACGATGAACAATTTGGCTACAGTTAAGTCTATTCTTATCAACAGTGCTAAAATGGGCATTTGCTCAACTTGACACTAAACAGTTGACGTACAGTAGTATGCCTTTTGGCTTAGGATTACGAACCTTCTGGAAGCATGTATAATACGCCGTTCGGAGTAATCTGTGATATAATAATTAGTAATAGGATGTATTGAAATAATTTTCTTATAGATAACTTACAGTAAATGAAATGAATGCTTGTCTTATACGAATTTAAAATCAGTTAAGACCGCTTTTTAAACCAAGGAAATTTAGATTCTAGCTTAAATGTGAAATTTATTATCAGCATCATCATCATAAACAGCAGAACCTTATTATTCAAAATCGGCTATTACACTGCCACAAAACTTGGAAATAATATTCATACTTATGAGCAGGTTAGAAAGAAAACATGAATCAATATGGTCTTGATGGTAAAATGGTATACAAAATATAACACACAATAAAATTTTGGTCCACAATGCTGAAATAAAAGAAACATTTTATCAACATTATTCAGCAATGTTATGTTGATAACATCGTTCTCCATATTAGAATTCTCATCAACAGGGTGGCTCCTATGCAAGCGAATTTATGCCACTACTACGTTCAATAAAGCAAATTTCTGCCAGAGTTCATCTACCAATTCGCTAAACAGTAATTATCTCAAAAGGCCATCAGTCCACTGTAAAGCAATAAGGCCCATTAGCTTTCTTGTAGAAAAGAAGAACACAGGTACCACCGGGTAATAACCATCCATGGTGGAGTTCTGTTCCTGTAATAAAAACACATTTGTATAATAATGTCTCCCGAAATATAAACTGAGGTCGCTGTAGATGAAATCCATTGGTAAGTCACATTATTAGGTGAAGAATTAGCAGAACTCCACTAGCATAAGTGTCGCCCTGATGATGGGAATGTTAATTTGAGAAACGATGAAATAAAATCTACCCATTGTCTAACGGGGGTAACAATAAAGTTAAATACAAATTGTAATAGGGTTTCTCTAGCTCCAGGCGAAATTATGTTAAGTTATTATTATCCAACTTAAAATACTTGGATTATTAATTATCGCATACATTAAAACTTGATTGCCCAATCCTAGAAAGTACATTTTGACGATTGCAATTTAAAAAGAATCCTGGATTTTTTGCTTGGAACAACATTTGCGAACGTCAAAATTATCCTTCTAAAAGTTAAACATTCTTTTGGTAGTTGTTTTTATATTTGTTTCCGCCTAAATTGGAAATAAATATGCCAATGAAGCGACGAATTCATTAGTAATGCGCAGAAGAAACCTCAAATAAAAAATTCGAAATACTAAAAATAGGAAAATTAAGTGATTTTCGGAATAAAAAAATAGTTACATTTACCTTTGGATAGATCAAATGAACTAGTAGTCTGCAAAGATTTGCTCTGATCTTATTGTTTCATAATATCATATCGACACCAATTGAGCATTTGCGCTTTGGAGTTGGTGCATAAAATGGATTTCAATAGAATAAACTTCTTTCTTACTTCTGATTAAGCTGTTTTACAACTGGTTTCTTGACTATATATTGATGCAGGTATGATAATAAACTGTTAACCGGAAAGTTGGAGATATCATCACGAATAAATGGTGCTCGACGAATTCACTGAACGTGAAAATATTTATTCGAAAACATGAGGCGTAATTCAATTGTAACTCTTTTTTTGTTTGTTGTTACCATGGGTGTAGAAATACGACACTAATGTCAACGGGTATGCCATAGTTTAAATATTTGTTCAGTTAAAATTGAAAGACATTATAATATTATATATACTGCGAAAACTATAGGTTTAATTGGAATAATACCTACCTACGCAGGTACAGTGGAGGAAGGTACATAGGATTTAAGCGTTTCTAAATCAGTCATGCATTTTACTGAAGAACCCAACTAATCATAGATCTAATCAAACAAACATTGGTTGTGCGGGAGATGATAACAATTATTATAATCGAGGTTGTGGTCTTGATATAAGCACCTGACTCATTAATTACTTACATTTTATTATAAACTAAGAATTGTATAGTGTAGAAAAGGCAATTCATCCAGTAAACCGGTTTCATCCTTATTGGGAACTCATCATGTACTGCCAGAATTTGCCACGGACAGGGCTCGAACCTGGGTACGTCTGCTTCGGAATCTGGTGCTCTAACCACTGCGCCACCCTGCCGCAAACTTGGCTACGCACAATTTTCAGTTATATACTAACTAACTTGGTTAGTCTATTTTTACTTCAAGTGGAGTCTCTCAACACTATAAAATTCTTAGTTTATACTGACATATGTAAGTAATTAATGGGTCAGGTGCTTATATAAAGACCTAGCTTTAGTTATTTTGTGAGAGCATCCTCATTATATGATCTGTTTTGACATTTTGATAATTGAATTTCTTCATGTCAAGTTAGCGAACTTGATATAAACATCAGTCACATTATATATTATATATATATATATATATATATATATATATATATATATATATATATAGGTATACACATGCACAAATACATAATTATCTATTTCATTACTTACTGTATCTTCTGATTGGTGGTATCAAATTTTAAACACATGTAAACTAAGAAAATGATAAGAAGTTTAAAAAATAAATTTATGAATGTGCTACAAATTTACAATACGACCTATATAGGACTCTCTACTCGAATTAATTTGAAGTCAACCAATATTGAGAGAATAATAAATAATCTTGCTTCAATTAAACATGTAAATTAGAATATTGAACTTTAATCTATAGAAGTAATACAGTTTCAACTGATTTGGATTTCTAGTGATTGTTGGTAGGTTGCCAGTACTGGTTTCAAGTTTGGTAAATACGACATTCTCTTACATGCAGCTGATCTGACAGTTGATTTATAAAATATTAGTAATAGATTATATGTATGGAATTTTAATATTAGAGAAACGTAACTATTTGATAGTAAATATAGCGGCAATTTCGGAAGTATTTGCGATAGCGGATTACAATTTGATGGTTGAAGGTTTCATTTCTTTTTTAAAAATGTTGGTTTCAGTAAATTATCCGTCCAGACTTTTTGTTACAGTGTTTGTGCATGTATCCGTTTTATGATTGTGGCAATAACCACCTTTAAGACAAATAATGAACAAAGAGTCTTATCTAGGGCAGACATTATTTCAACAGAAATTCCTCGCAGAAGTGCCCGTATAAGAATGAAGCAGTCAGCCCAATGATAAAAGCAGACTTCGAGCCGAAGTGAACATAAATTAATTAATATGTGTAAATTTGTTTTATTAAATCGATGCTCGTTGTGCGAGCAAAATTCTATATATAATTGAGTAAAAATAAAGCATGTGTGGTACATTTAAAATGGATTCTGATGGGTTGGAAACGTTGATTCAGGGACTGACTTCTCAAATGAATAATTTAACTGCAGAATTAGGCATAATTAAGTCTCGTCTGGACGATACGCTGATAATAAACACAGACGACATACGTGTACGTGGATCATTCAATATAGGTGGGCACAACAGTGACTACCGTTGATGTTGTCGACGGTGTCAGCTTTTTTTCCATTAGTCTTTTTTGTGTGGAAGGATTTATAGGCATCATCCATTTTGTTGGTTCTATGTGTTGATTTACTTGTTGGTTGCATTGTGATCGGTGCTGATGAATGTCGGTTTTCCTGTTTTGCTCTGAATAGCTTTTCTGGTGCTTTTAAGTATAAGATGTTGGTGATTACGTTTCCTGTGGTTTTCTAAAGAAGATGTATTCTTGACCTACTTTTTGGCAGAATTGCCTAAAGAAGTGTTGCGAAGGGCAGTTTAGTTTGAGGTCGTGTTTATGCCGATGGTGATGATAACACCAATAACAATGACAACGACGATGATGATAATGGTGCGGATGATGATATTTATGATTATACGAAAGTCTATGTTTCTAGTATAAGTCGTAACTTTCTCAAAGTAGCTGTGCAGATGGTATTAGCTTCGGTGATGGCTCACGTTTAGGTGTGGGTGATTTTTTCAAATAGCATACGAGATGTTGCTAATGATAGGAGTTATATTATTCGAAAGCACCGGGGATCAAAATGAATGATAATTTTTTCGCGCCATTTAACGAGCAATTGTTAAACAGAATTTATCAGCCCCGAATACATGTTGCTCCAAGTTAAAAAAAAACATGACGAAAAAAGCGGGAATAGACGGAACCACCATAAATTTATCAACAAAATCTACCGTTTTTACAAGCCAATTTATGCTTGTTAAAATAAATAAAATACGCGTTAATTGTTGCTTTGTCGGTATTTTTGATGAAGTAACTATTTGTCTAAAAGCGGCTAAAGATATAACAGGATGGTTGAATGGAGATTTTGAGAGAGAAAATGCAGGTCTCTGAGCTGTATGCGCTACATTTCCGAAGAAGGTTGTTTATATTTGAAAAGAACCTTAGTGAAGTGGTGTGGGTCTTCAGTATTCAGGTTCTAGTTGTTATTGTTGGCGATGTGTGTGGTTCTGCTCATGGCTGTGTGTTAGCTTATTGTTAGACTGACAATAACTCCACGGGATAAACTCATGGCTGCGAGACACTTAGAAATGCACATGAAAAAGAAATGTTAAAATGGAAATACGCAAAAGAATTTATATAGTATTTTATACCATAATCGATAGATAATAAAAAAAACTGTCAGAAGTATTGAGAAAGTTCTGTGCATCGCAAGAAAAGAGTGCAATTAATTACTAAATAAGTAATTCTCGCACAACTATGTCGTTTTCCCTGGTTTTACGTTGTTTGCTTTATAGAATCGACAAATATTTCATGGAAACATTAGTTTGTTGAAAACGACAAAAATGAATAACCGCAAATGTTCGTCGCCAATCGTCTTTGGGCACTCAAGGTCAAAAGTTTCGCGTCTGTAGGGTAGACGGTTTTTGTGGTCACTAATACGATTTGCTTCACAACAGCGTCTAATCATTATTAAAACCAAATTTTTAGGAACTATACACAGTTGAGTTAGTTACATTAAAGTTGTTCCTCCCTGCTAGATTAAAAAAAAATTGAGGCAATCCAGACACCAAAATGGACGTAGATTTGTGCTCGGGAGACTAGACACCGCATCCATATCTGCATTTTGTTATTTACCGAGTAAAGCAACTCTCTCCCAACTTCATAAATTAATTTAACAATGCCTAATGTTCTTTCATTATGTGAGCTAAATTTTAATTCGTAAGATATTTAAAAGTTAAGGGAATGTGTTCATAAATGTCACATAGCAGTTTAAGTCTTTTATTTTTGTCTTAAATTTAAAGATTCTCTAAAATTTTAGCCCAATGAGCAGAAGCTGTGTTCATTGATTTTTTTGGCTGAGCAACCAATATCGTATATGATAAATTCACAGCTAATAGCCTTCATTTTATCAACATTTTTCCTCCTTAATCATTAGACGCATAGGCAATTGATTTGTTTTGCCACTGTTCAACTCCTTCAAAATAAAATCCTTCTTTTTATAAACGTCGACATATGAAAACAATACAACTCGCTTAATGTTTATTATAAAGTGAAATAGAATATCATGGAACATTATTTTACTTCTTGTAAACAAATCTTTTCGAATTCCTATGAGAATAATTTGACACAGCGGCTTTCGGTAAAGGGATTTGCCACAGCATTTGTCGTTCCATCATATAAAATTTAAAAATGAATATTTGAAAATATTTTCTTGGTTTAATAAAGATTGGGGCAAAAATTCTGGACAACTATTTTAAGGACTCTAAAAAGCAAATAAACCGAGGAAAATAGTCACGTAAATTTTAACATTTGATAGGCATTAAGAAATAATAATATGTTATATTGATTGCATCTTTAAAGTTATAAGTGTGGTAGTTCAACGGGCGTTTAAAACTAAACTGGTGGTCAAGCTTTCTCTAGAATGGAATTAGCATGCAGTATTGAGGTAAGACGCTGAAGGCGAGTCCGCTATTAAATAATAGAGCAATTTGAGTTGTTCAACAGGTATTGACCACAAGAATAGGGGCCAAGCCGTTATGCAACTCTTACAAGTTACTGAATTATAATGAGTCTTAATAGTGTTGCATGCTGTTTTGAACAATGCCGTAGAATCCAATTCGCGGTGAAGAAACCCAGGATTGGGCTCAAAATTCTCAGGAAAGCTAAATTGAATCGTATTTTTTCAGTGACACGTCGCGTGAATTGTTTATGGCAGTGTTGTATAAGCAAAGAAATCCCAACATTTGTTCCTGAGTGATAAGCAAAATGTGCAGAAGTCTGTTTTGCCGAGGCGCTTCATTGCTTAATTGAAGTCAGAAGGTTAATTAACATTCTTTTTCCAGCTGCTTTGGATTCACTTGATAATGCTTTTAACAAAGATTTTGCATTGTAGTATGTAAATTTTATTATTAAAGCCGTTGTCTGAATGTTTTGATTTCTCCTTTGTATCTGAAATGGTTGTCGTAGTCGGATTAGATTAATTTTACAATCGCTAGACGTGAATGGGCCTGCAGTTAAGAAATCAGACTCTGAGAGCGAGTCATCTATAAGATTACAGAGAAATTTTTGTTTGCTTATGAGGCATTGATCACTACAATGAGGTGAAAGCAATAAAATTGACATCGATTGATACTATTGTGGCCAGTGAGTTAAAGATACATACACATTGAACAAAAAACAGGAATGTGCGCGACACTTGAGAACTAAATGAATCCAGTCATTTGTTGGTGACACGTGAACGTGAATTATTAACAGCTCTATCGTACATACGGCTGAATGCGGTCATTTTATGGTGATCCGTAAACCTAAATTACGGAAAAATATGCGCATTGTTGTTTAATTGAAGTCGTAGAGCTGATTACTGACCTTCCTTGCCACAAGTTTATACGGAAACTAGTAACTCTTATTTCCTGAGTTGATTTGATGTTTTTTGAACATAATGAGTGTATTATGGTCTCTAAATCCTCTTAATAACGCGATTACTTAATTGGTTTGATTTATTGATTGAGACTGGGGCAGTCGTTCTGGCAGGATTGTGTTAAATGTACTTTGGCTAAAAGATAATGGGCCTGCAGTATAGCATACAAACAAAGGTAAATCGGCTTTTGAATGATGGAGCAGTTGGCGGTGGTTCAAAAGGTACCGATGACTAAAATAATATTCGAAATAAAGATCTAATAAGTGACAACAAGCTAACGGGTATATAGAAGACTGGAATTGATAAAAAAATGAAAAACATGATTTATTATCACACATCAATAGATTTTATGTTATGCAGTGCCATACCAAAAACTAGAAGAATAATATTCTAAACATGGGATCAATATACGTCCATATTAATCACAACGCAATTATGGCGACAATTTTGTCAAATAAGTGATAAAATCAGTGACTTTATGTGTTATTTGTTAAATAACTGTCAACGATTAATAGAATTTCATTACGAGGTTACACCAATGCAAGCAAATTTGCGTTAAATTATGAACAAATTCATCAATCTTACTAAACTTAGATTGCAACTAAGCAAACATTGGTTGCGTCATCATCATCATCATTTCCAGCCACACAAAAGTCGAGTGACTAATGTTTCACTGCCATATAACCATAAGGAGTGAAAAAAAGTATATAAGTGAATTTAGATAAATTATTATTGAGATTTACGAGAGAGGGAGAGGGGTAGAGAGAGAAGGAAAACCGTGCTACTATGAGTAAATTTATCAGGATAACTCACAGAAATGAGGCAAACTAAACCTCTCCACAACACCATTATGGCCAAGTTAGCATTCGGGCAAGGCGACATCAGCAACACAGCTTCCTTGCGGATTTCACCGTATCACGTCATAAACAAACCGAACCTCGCAGCTAACTTTGCCCTACTAAGAAAAGAAAGTTACGAAGATGATTCTACTATACATCTGCAACAAGATCGCCACTGAGCTCGATTCGCTGCCATATCGCTAAGGGTTTCTAACCAAGAACTGTGATGTGCACGAGGACCCCATCCCGGCAGACGAGTGGATCCTATACTACCCAATTTGGATGTAAGTGACTTTAATTGTTTCTGCCATGTCAAAATCTGCCCACCTTGTTTCTTACGCCAATTTGGTGCTGGATGAGAGAAAAGAGCTCTATTGGGCAATCGGAATGAGGGCATACGCAAAACGTGACCGAACCAACGAAGTTAATGGGGATAATAATTATTATAATCAAGGTTTCGTCTTGATAGAAGCACCTGACCCATAAATTACTTACATATGTTAGTATAAACTAAGAATTGTATAGTGTAGAAAAGGTAATTCATCCAGTAGACCGGTTTCGTCCTTATGGGACACTCATCACGTACTGGTCAGAATTTATTGCGGACAGGGCTCGAACCTGGGCACGTCTGCTTCGGAATCTGGTGCTCTAACCACTGAACCACCCTGCCGCACTACATAATTTTTTGGATGATATACGTAGAAATAACGTGTCAAGGGAATTTAATATAAAAAATTATATTGCATTTAGTAGCAAAGTTGTAGGGTGATTATTCTGTAAATTCAGGAAACATTCACTATCCGATGTGGATTCAGAAAGCACATTTAACATTGTTCGGTTGTGCTATGGCTAAACTTTAGCAATTAATTTATTGGGGATTAAACAAAAATTATTTTTTTCAATAGAAATAACGTTACAAATAAAATGCATAGAAAATTTATTTTATTCAATAATGTTCAAAAGGAATAAATATAACAAAGCACAGTTTTGCGCGGGGCATGAAATGTCCTATGGTTGTGCCAGAGGACGACCAATTTAATTTTTGTTGCACAACTCGGGTAAATGTCATTTTAAAAAAAACAGCTTCCAAATAAAAAAGTATATTATCAAGCCTGTCCTTCACCAATATTTAACAGTGTTTTTTTGGAATGTGGCAATTTTCACACGGCTAAGCTACGTGAAGCGTATTTATTAATAGTGCTGCACTTATGTAGTTGAGATAAATAGTTCATTTTTAATGTCAAGCTAAACAGAAAATAAGATGGCCAAGGTATGCATGTTGGAATTAAAAATTTTGGATATTCACATAAGAAAAACTATTGATGGCATAGATTTGGTTTGAGATAGCTCTGTTCATGCTGAAGATTTGCTTACTAAAGTCAGTAAATGGCATTCGAATGTAAGATTTACATATGAAAACGAATATTATGATATTCTGGCTTCTCTTGATGTGCCGCTGAAATGTAGAAGTGATGGCACACGAGAAGTTTATAAGAAAACTTTACCGACGCAATATTTACATCTAAAAAATTATGTCCATTGAGGTGGAAAAGGCTTAATTAAGATAATTTGTAATAGAGCATGGCATATTTTTCGCCAGACAATTTGCAGGATGATCTGGATTGTGTGCATCGTACCATTATGAATAACGGTTAACCACCACAATTTATGGATAAGTATCAACCTAGTAATACAATAAAAATCTTTGTAATTTTGATGAGAGACCGGTGCACATTCACTTGAAATACACATTTGAAGGAGCAATGAAGTGCATGCAAGATCGTTTGCGTTCGTCTTTCGCGTTAGCATATTTTGTAGCAAAACCTAGTTTTTATACCATCTTCCTTCAGAATTCCTTTAGATACAGTGAAGACAAAATTCCATTGCAATCTGCTTTTAACTGTACCTACAATTCGAGTTATACCTTTAGACAACCATATGTAAGCTGATGCAATAAAAGAATAAATTCACGCTTTTCGGAGCACATTCAAACTTTTATATAATTAAACGAACATTGGTTGCGCGGGTGGTGCTAAAAATTATTATAGTCAAGGTTGCGGTCTTGATATAAACACCTGACCCATTAATTACTTACATATGTCAGTATAAACTAAGAATTGTATAGTGTAGAAAAGGCAATTCATCCAGTAGACCGGTTTCGTCCTTGTTGGGAACTAATCATGTACTGGCCAGAATTTTTCGCCAGAATTCGAGTCCTGTCCACGGCCAATTTTGGCCATTACATGATGATTTCACAATAAGGACGAAACCGGTCTATTGCCTTTTCTATACTATGCAATTCTTAGTTTATACTGACATATGTAAGTAATTAATGGGTCAGGTGTTTATATCAAGACCAAATTCAAACATATTTGTTAGAAACTAGATTGGTGTTGCACGTACGTCTATAACTAAACAAGTTTTGTCCTGCGAAATCTGTGTCCTGCCTACACTGTGGTTTTCTATTATAATTATTCCTAGGTGTGTTATTATGCTTTTGAATTAGAATGCTGTTTCTTTAAATCAAAATTGTTCAGAACATTGCAAGCGAAAACAATTTGTTCTGGCACGAAATATATCAAGGGGCTTTCCAAGATCCATGCAAATCAGTGCTTATTTTTCTTCTTTTTGATCATATAAGACCGTGTAGCCGTCCAATCTGATGAAATCACAAGCTAGAAAAGACTCGTCTGAGTTCGGCATTATAATCTGACGGTATCATTTAACCATAATTGATTGCTTAGGTTGCGTTGGCGAATAGTGAAATAAAGTTTTAGGACTCGCATCTGGCACTTATACAACTTTTAGAAAGAAATTTTCGCAAATTTGACACCAAAGCTAATCCAACTTCGTTAGCTCAGTTACAAAACACAGTAAAACTACCTTTATTAATAAATACTGGCGCATTTCGTGCCTCCATGTTCAACATTCGAGTACGAGGGCAAAACGGCTAACAAAGATTGAGATGCAATTCATATATACATTATTGTAATGAGGCTCATTCACATCCAAGTCTCGCCTACAATGAATTTGACAAGAAATTCCGTATGCGCAATTCATGGTAATCCTAATAACACAGATTTAAACATATTTTTAGATAATTGATAACGACGATCTAAAATTTTGGATGCCGTATCATGTCGAATAGGAGAAATTGCCAGAGCCACTATAAACAAACCATGCTTAATGACAAGTTAAGGTAGCCGATGCTAACTCTCACGCTTACTGACTATTTGGTTAAGAAATGTAAGCTACCGTACAAAATGCCCGATATTACGTCACCAATTATATAGTATGTTTGGGGCGAGGTGTTGGATCCTACTGATCAGTTGAAAATTAGCCCAAAATATATGTTAATATCATATTACACGTGTTGTTCAGGTTGGCTGTGTCAAATTCGTCTGGTCGTTTATATACAAAATTGCTGGAATGTACGTCATGCCTAATACGGATAAGTTTATACTGATTTAAATATTTAGTTATGCCCTTATTGGGCAACTCGTAAAAACTGTTGCCTCGCAGCCAAAATACAACGATTTGTAATCAATAATTTTAATTAATGATAGTACATGATGTATAGTCAAATGTTTCAACCAAGCTAATCTTGGAAACGCCGAAAAAACAACATATTTTGGTAATTTATATAGGGATTTATTGATTGCTTGAGTGGGAAATAAATTACTTCAATCAAACCGATAGATCTGAAGTGACCACAAACCAATATTTATTTAACCTGTCCAACAAAATGGCGAAACTACTGTCATTCCCATGTATAATTGCATTCCTTCATATAATAGTGACTTGCTCACGACGGAAAATTCGATACACGTCTTAAGGCATAATTTATCACATCCGTTGTACTTTAACAAAGTTTCGGCTGCAAAATTGCATTGTAGTCTCGATATTAACTTAGTGTTACTTGCGCTAAGTTCACATAAGCTGATGAGATAAGTATGTGGTGTTGATGGTAAAAATGTAAGACGAAACGCGTTACTAAATTTGGCTGATGGTAGATTTTCTGCATTTAGTTTCTAATTATAAGTTAGACAAGTGTTATTTTATCGGAAATTAGCAAATTTAGCTTATGGCACGTTTGATTCCATAAGGCGTTTGACAGAATGTTCGTTAAGCCAATCAAAAATGTAATCCAGGAAAATCCTTGACAGTTCATGCTGATTAAACACAGCTATTTTTCATAGAAAACTATCCATGGTGAGTCCTATTATATAAGCCAGCTCAAATTTAACGGTATAGTTCAGTTTACATTAAATTCTGTTCAACGGTGCTTAGAAAGCGCGTAAGTCTCAAACTCATTAAAAATATAGTAGCTTTAAATTTATTAAGGTGAAACTGTAATAGCCCTTTCTAGGTATAAGAGAATGAAAGATTTATTTATTATCTGCAAAAATGGGGAAAAAACATAAAAATGTGAAATGAATAAGGGAATTGACTTTAAAAATAATATTGACAATTAATTATATAAATTTCTTAAATGAGGGAATGATAGTGATTCAAGAAGAAATGGACGAAGGATTTCTGACTCTATAATCAACAAATTCTGTACGGTGAGCTCAATCGCATTTAGTGTAACAATTTGGCTAGCTCAAAGAAGGAAGTGAGATATAACAGGGTGTTACAAGGCAGAAAATATAACAATAAGTGTTGGTAGCAATGCCGAACAAAAGTAGTACACTGATTATACAAGTTTAAAATTAACATGCTTAAATTGCTAGGTTTGTAAAAAATTGGTTTTGATCATATAGTAATATTTCAATTCGTTAAACGTACATTTGTGCAAACTGGAGTTGTTAAATTTAGACTTCAGACAAATTCTGCTTGAAAACATTGACCTAAGGAACATATCAATCCGGTGAACAATGTGCCATTAAACCCTACACTGAGGATGAAACATTTATCCTGCTCACCAAAGTTTCTATACGATTGCTTCCATTTATGAAATTGGGAACAGCTGGTTGCATTAATTTGTATCTGAACCTGGAGGATTGCCGCCTAACTGTAAAGCCTTCAAAACAGCTAAATTTACTCAGCAGATAACATACCTCATTACGAGAACACGTTTTAAAGAATAAATAATTTAATTAACTAAGATATTTTACCTAATTTACATCAAATGAGAAAATATATTTCTATTTTAGACGTTCAAATTGTTTCAGTACTAAAAAAAGTCAGTAGTAAAGTGGTTAAAATTACTGCATTGTACACGTGCATCTAATTCGAATCTCAATATTAATAAAGGCTAATATTAAGAAAAGCAAACTAAGGGCGAAAAAGTTGTTTAAACTTAAGCATGTTAAGTAAAGCTCCTCTGTACTATTAATGCAATGGTTATGAAGTTTAGATCAAATCATGTTTGCAGCCAGTTGCTACTATCTGTTATGCAAAATTTTTACAATCAGTCATAAAATGGGCCGATAATCTGAAATTCGTCTTTAGGTGGTACACACTGGGATATTCCGGATTTAACCGCAAATCATTCCAACATTACGCGCTAAATAGTTATTTAACAGGAGTTCTGTCTTTTACTTCAATTATAATGTAGAAAATAGAAGACATTCTGAGCGTATGCAGAAAGACACAAAAACTTAACATAAAGTTCCTAACCTAAAGGTTGTTATTAAATCTGATATTTGTTTATATATCAGTTTGTACAGCTTTCCTACCCCAACTTCTGTAATGAACTGCAGAGGTTAATTTAAAATACCCTTTTGAATAACGTTAAATTTTTTAATTCAAAATATAAATTCATATTTTCTTGCAACTTTCTATTTCGGCTTTCGATTTGACATAAACCAATTTAAATTAATTATAAATTTCACAGGCCAAATGACTGAAATAACAGCTAACACAGTTTACATTTATTACCGGCGTTTAAAAATATTATATATATATATATATATATATATATATATATATATATATATATATATATTATAAATTTCACAGGCCAAATGACTGAAATAACAGCTAACACAGTTTACGTTTATTACCGGCGTTTAAAAATATTATTCTTGTTTATTAATGAAAAATCAAATATAAATAAACACTATAAAGAAAAAGATGCAAAATCTTTATTTAAAAAGAGAAATGCATTTTTTCTCTAAATATAAAAATTCATTAACACAAATTACAAATATTTAGAAAAATTTTATCAAAAATTTAAAGTTAGGATAATCTTTCGCAAATATACGGCATAAGACATCGGAAATTATTATAACTCAAAACTATTTTGGAACATCATTATAGAGGTACTCATGTTTACATAAATTTCAGAAGAAGCAGCGTTTAACTGTCTTTAATACACAACTTATTTTAAAATTGAATGTGATTATTTCAATTATTTATTATCTACAAAGATTGACTTCAGATTTTGTGAGCAGCATAAATAAACTATTTTAGGTGGGTTTACTGAAAATTAATTACATTTCCGCACCAATCCTCAATCCAAAGACATCAAAGTACAAGAAAAGGCTGAGATCAAAATATAGTTAAGTATTATTTAAAGTTTGCTTACCGAATTGAGATAAAAAATCCCACGTAAACAGTCGTACAACAGCATATAAACTTCAATATTCGCACGTACTGGAACATTTCTAATTTCCGTGTGCATTATTAGGGTAAGACAGAAAATGGATAAACAAGATTAAAACCAAAATATAAATCTAAGAAAATTAAATTAAACTTATTTTAATATCCTCCTTTATTTTATCCCAAAAATTTTGACTGCGCAATTTGTTTGCAGCCACGAACATTCCTTATTGGCATTTTTCGCCAAATAATATAAACGAGCCAAAAATTTGATTACTGTGATTAGATATAAACATATCTGAATTTAAAATAGAGTTGATCAAGACCAGGGTGTATGAATTTGCTTGGGTAACAGGTATTCAGAAATAATTTTAATTTTAGATTTTGGTACGATTTGTTGAAATTCATTGTGTTTGTGCTATGAACCGAAGTGGAAGCCATAGTTTTGGTGCCCTCTTCAGGCTAGGTATATGTTATATATAGTGAGTTGGCTTTGAAGTCGCATTGTCGAAGACTTTAAATGAAGTTGACAAAATTATCGCTTGATTACGCAGTTGTATGGGAGATTGTACTGTCCAATTGTCTCATATTCCTCACCCAAATATATAGTAAATCTCGGGCGTAGTAACGGTTTCTACAGATTTTGTTTTATCTTTCTCATTCTATTTTAACTAATTTGTTACTAGATACACAATAGTTAATACACAATAAAATAGTTGTAGTAGTAGTAGAAAAAAAAGTGATAGTGGTATTTTTATTGAAAGCAATAATAGAAATGTGCATGTACCTGGGACTTGCAACGAGCTAAACAAAGTCAATTCTGAATAATAAAAATATACCGTTTGGTTTAATATTTCGTACTTTAAAAAAATTATTCTAAATTATACTTAAAGCATTTTTAATATTAGTTGTTTTTTTATTTATTTGTGGAATTATTGTTTCCAAATAAAATTGTCGGCGTTACAGTTTGATTTACTTTGTTGGAGTCAAACTTCAAGTCTAAATTGACGATGAGCGTGAAGAAGCCATATACACTTTTGACAATGCATGGAAAATACAATTTATTTCAGATCAAAATCCAGCTGATTGCTCTTTTATTAGTTACTATTAAAGTGCCATGACGATATAAAATTGAGACATATAATCCAAATAAGACTGGGGTCAAGCTGATATCACAATGGTAACCGCAGTTAAAAATATTAGTTTGAAGTATTAGAAAATTTATGCAGTCTTCTAAATTATATGTAAAATTCTCTTGATTTCATATTGTACGAAATGCATATGCCAACACTTTTAACTCATATATATATATATATATATATATATATATATATATATATATATATATATATATATATATATATATATATATATATATATATATATATATATATATATATATATTGTCCAATAAATAACGCCAAATGCGTAACATCAGGCCTCACAGCGGTGTAACATTTAAGATTTAAGATTGCATTAGGTATTTGAAACTCTGGACGTTTTTCGCCTAAACGGTCACAAACTTAGCGAGGCATGCTTTATTGATCGGAAATGATAAAGACATTGTACAAGGGTTTCCATTTAATTGTTTAGTGCATCGGTGAATACGACATAGATAATAAATTGTTAGGTAAGCATAGAAAATCCAGTGGATTCGTTCCAAATTAATATTTTCTGTGCTTGCTGTGCTGACGTCTTTGAATTAACATTCTCTGGTACCTGCAACAAATGATTTTTCTTTTTCTCAATCAGTGTTGTCCGCAAAGATTCGCGATCAGTGATCAAATATCTATTCCTGCGGCTAATTTCCTGTACCAAATGTGCAGGTCCTTATTCCCTACATAGCATATCTTGTCCTATGTTCTAAATTAATTTTCCAGGACAAAATAGATTTCTATACAATAAATTGTCTTATTTATTTAAAAATTTGGTTCTATTTCAACTAATTTTTGCTAAATAAGCCAGGACTGAAAAATAAACGCTTTAACATTACTTGTATCTGTCTGGTGTGCCATGATATATAGTGATTTTGCAATCTACCATAAATATGTATATCTTGATTTTCTCCTCAAATATCTAAAATCTAATAAACAGAAAATGAAGAGGTGTGTGGATGCGAAATAGGGGAACATCCACTAATGCACATGCATCAACTCCATTAACTTTTGGTGTGATGAACGTTATTTATTGGAGGTTTCCTAATTCCTGATTCTCTCATTGAATAAAAGATCTTAATGATTCGCTTTTCGAAGATATATCTTCATCTATAGATTATGTGCTAAAAATGAAAAAAATGTTCCTTGCGACCGTCAGAATTTATTTCTAACTATGCACATAGTTACGGCATTAAAAACTTTATAAAAGCTCACATTCAAAAAAATTAACTATAAATAATCAAGGCAATTAAGCAAGTATAACTACAATATGTTTCATTTTGTGATGATGTATTTATCAAGAAAATATGACAACTGATGTTTATCGAGACCAGGGTACAAGACTTTGTCATGATAGAAGGTGATTAGAATGGATGTTGTATTCAATTTCTATTAAATTCAGCTTGTCTCTAAACTCATTGCTTTGGTAACATTGATACGTTCTCAACATGTCCTATAAATAAAGTTTGATCTCATTGAAGATTGCTTAAAATTAAATTACATTTAAAATCATTGCTTTTGACGATTATTATGAAATTTGGCAATAAATATAAATTAAATTTTCGTGTTGTAAATCAGTCTACGTAGGCTGCTCAACCAGACGTTTAATTTCTCGAAAAGGAGAACGTAGCAACTTAAACACCTATTAAAATAATAAATTAGCCCGTTTAAATGAAATTTAATGTTAATTTTATTACTTAACAAGGTTTTTATCTCACGATATCGCTGTTGAAAAGCCATTTGGAAAAAAGGTTTATATATATATATATATATATATATAATGGTGCATACCTTAAATGTTTTACTATATTATAGCAGCTTTTATTCTTTTAATGTATAGGTATTTATTGAAATAAAGTGTTAATGGTGTCTTAGCAATCTTAAATACCAATCTACGAATTTCACCACCAATCGGGCCATTAAATTTTTCTTCACTAATACATTGATTAAAGTCTTTTGAATAGAATTAAAACAATGGAAACCACATAACAATATCAAATTAATTATTTAAATTTATTTATCTTATAATCAATTAACTAAATTGATATTTGAACTCTGAAGAACTTGCCTAAACAACAGACCTCAGGAGTACAATAATTCTAATATATTGTGCACAGGTTTTAGTTCAAATTATAAGAAGTATCGCAAAATAGCAAAATGTTTGATATATTTACATTCAAATTAATTGTTCACAGGATGGTGAATTAAAGCTCGGAACAAAATAATTTTAGACTAGAAAACATTCTCTAGTCGCTATATGAGAGAACGCACAATAAAATTTTGATGCAATCAGTTTATTTGCTTGATGGCTCAATCTTATTATATATACTTTGTTTGTTGTTAGGCTAATGTTTATTAATTAATGTACAAATAGACATTATAAATGAGAACGTATAATGAACCATGGTCCTATTCCAAGCAGTGCTATGGTAAATTATCACTCAAGTTATTTTTACTCCGAATTTCATACATTTACACAAATAAAATTATTTAACAGTCTGTGTATATAAAGCGTTTAAAAAATGGCTGTCTACTGAGGTAATGGATAGTTGTGCAAAATACTCGGATGAAAGACAACCAAAGTTAATATAAACACCTCACCTATTAATTACTTACATGTCAGTATAAACTAAGAATTGTATAGTTTAGAACAGGCAATTCATCCAGTAGACCGGTTTCGTCCTTATTGGGAACTCATCATGTACTGGCCAGAATTTGCCGCGGACAGGACTCGAACCTCGGCAAATTCTGGCCAGTACATGATGAGTTCCCAATAAGGACGAAACCGGTCTACTGGATGAATTGCCTTTTCTACACTATACAATTGTTAGTTTATACTGACATATGTAAATAATTAAAGGGTCATGTGCTTATATCAAGACCGCAACCTTGATTATAATAATTGTTATCACCACCCGCGCAACCAATGTTC
>JAQBSW010003331.1:0-85212 GCA_029291075.1 Eudiplozoon nipponicum
ATGTTCGCCACTGTCCTCTCTAAAGAGAGTCTATCATCTTGCGGGGGTGAAGAAAAGGATGATGGATTCACTTTGGGTTCCAAAACCCTATATTCTAACTCACATCTCTCAGATAAGTCATCTATAGAGAGAGTGTTGGGAAGCTGTCTGGCAAAGAGTTTTAATGTTTGTGGAAGATTGTTAATAAAAACAACCTTAGCCTCATGGTCAGAAATGTTGGTTTTATACCAACGTTTCCGTAATTCCCTCAGTATTTCGATGGGGCCAAGGTTTGGCATGTCTAACTGCGCATATTTGTTTATTATCTGCTCAGTTTCTGTGGGCCCAAGCAAGGATTCTACTTCGTTTTGTAGGCCCATAATGGGATTAGGTAGCTTCCTAATGGCCTCAAGCTTAGGATAAATCGGTCGCTGCAATTCAGAAGGTAGTTTAGCAAAAACCTTCGACAGTTTTTGATGACTGTCATAATCAGGAAACGGGGAGAAAGCGGAGTCTACGCGCATAAAGAATAGTTCACTATCTCCATCCCAAGCAGGAACATCAATATCTAAAATTGGACCTGACATTCTAACAATCTTACGGGATCTTAAAAGCATAAATTTATAAGCAATATGAAAATATATAAATATACTTTAACGAAACGCTTACCCACAAACAGCTTCCACAGTTGAATGAGCGCAGAACAAAAGCACGTCACAGTAACTGCTTCCAAAAATTGAAATTATCCGCAATTGAGCCTGTCGAGTACGTACGGTACCGTTTTGTACGTAGAAAAGATGAACAGAGGCCCCGTTGGCCTTTGATGCCAATGTATTATTATTATATCCCAAAAAAATTCAACACAAATCCACGAATATATACCCAACAAAATTCCCAGAAGACCACGATTAGGGTAAAGAAAACGCAAATGTTAATCTATTTTTATCCCAAATAAATGAAAAAGGAAGTCAATTTTATTTATACCAAAAAAAATCAGAACAACAATCAATATCCTGGCGCGGTCGCCAATTTTGTAAACGCCCCGGCTTCAAGTAAATGCCGTACGACGTTACAAACTCGGTTAAGGTGCTCTGAAATATAGATATTGTTATGATAGGGGGCCCTTAACAGGGCCTGGTCGTGCGTTCTCCTGAATTATTCAGAGTGTGAAGATGTCCTAGAGCCTTGGGTGGACTCTGGCTGTTGTTCCTTCTGTTGTCGAGTTGTAATCACGATGTGGAAAACTTCGTTCAGGTTCTGCAATGAATTGGCTCGTCTCGCTGGTTGTACCGCAACAAGATGAGTCACGGATGTAGCCAATTGTTGATGAAACAAATCAAATCACCAGCGTAGGTATTGACAGCCGACAGAACGCACACGCGTAACGCAAAGCAGAATGCAAATGCGACAACTGACTTGCATGGTAAATTGCCGTGCTTAAATAGCATGCCATAGTAATATATGTCTACTTGCACACTATTGGTTAAACGGCAAGTTTCGCTTTTTTCTCATTGGTGCAACGTAAATAAAATTGAATTTAATTTACGCAATATGTCGGCCATTAATTTGTGTCGTTAAAATACCTTGTTCTATAAAACTTTAAATACGTTAATGTTCTTCAAAGAAATCTCCCAGCATATGCAGTGTAGGCGAATGCATTTTTATATTATTAACGTACTTGCGATAATTATCAAGTATTGTAGATGAAACTTATCTCCTGAACGAATCGTCTTTTCCACATTTTACAAAGCTAAGTTTGATCTGAAAAATGTATACAATGGTTCTTGTGTTTAATTTAGGAACAAAAAATTGATTCAATAATTGTTATTGCCACCCGCGCAACTTATTTTCTTTTAATGATTTAAATGTTCAGATCAAAAAAACGTCTACGGATAACGTGGTATCGGTTCGAAAATGACAGATTAGGATTGGTTAGTAGGAATGATGTCATATATCCGCAAAATGAACAAAAGGCTAATCATGACATATTTCTTGGTATATAACGCAAAATGTTTCGTGGAGTACGGCGAGTTGGCTCAGTGGTTTAAGAAAGAAATTTCGATGCAGATGTGCCCGGGTTTGAGCTATATTAGCGTCAAATCCTGGGCAGTAATTGCAGATTTCCCAATGCAAACGAAACCGTTCTACTGGATAAATTGTCGTACCTACATTACACAAAACTTAGTTTATATTGTTATCTTCATGTATATAATATGCCAGGTGTTAACATCAAGATCACAACCTTCATTCAAACGATTTGCATCATCGCCTGCGCAACCAATGCTGGTCTAAATATGTAAATGTTCATATTAATATAACTTCCCAAATTAGATTGGTTTCTGGTCTATAAGGACAAATTGGGGGTGGTTAGGTGGAACTTTATATCAAAAGAGATGCCATGTAAGCTCCACCTAAAAGGAAAAAAGACTAACCGAGTTACATTAGTTACTAAATGACTGAAAATTGTGTGTAATGTGTGGCAGGGTGGCTCAGTGGTTAGAGCAACAGATTCTAATGTAGACGTGCGTAGGTTCGTGCTCTTTCTGTGGAAAATTCTGGACAGTATGTGAAAAGTTCCCAATAAGGAAGAAACCGGTCTATCAGATGAATTGCCATTACCTCATTATACAATGCTTAGTTTATAATAAAAAAGGCATGATTATAATGTATCCGTTTTTTAAATCAAGATCTTGTTAGTAAATTTGATTTTATATTTTTTATTAGGTGGCTCAAATTTATGCAACGTAAATAAAAATGCAAACTGATCCTTAATTTCTACTGTTATTCTAATATTATTGCTTATTTTAGTAAATTTAGAGAAAGTCTCATTTATTAGATCTCAACTGCTCTAGGGTATCTGGAACGTAATCGTGAGAACTTTGAAATACGGTAAGATATTTATTTGAATAATTTGGGCAAAACACGTACTAGCTGAAGAGCTCAAGTTTTCATAGTAAAGTTACGCTCTCATTAACTTGATATGTTGCCAGTATATTATATCCAACTTTTGAATAAGTTAAAGACAAGATAAACTGTTGTAAATGTCTTCGAGGTATTAGTATATTTTGCTCCTTTAATGACAGTATCACTTTTTACTTTCATCTAAAAAAATGTATTCATCTACTTACGTTTCCAGCAGAGCAAAAATCAAAGGAATAATTATCCACCTGCTCAACCCGTTTAGTACTACACAACGATCCCAAATAGGAAAAGTTAATTAATTGTAAATTAAGCTTTTGAAATAGTATTAAATTTCGCTAAATATATGTCAATATATTTGTTTTTGTCCTGGTGCACTGCCCATTTAATACTAGTGCGGCTTAATTTAATATTCGTAACCTTTTCGTCATATTCCTGAAAGAGAAACTTTCCGCATTGAATACTATCGGGTTCTGAACAGTCATCTTATTTACTATAGGTTTGTATTGGGCGAAAGCCAAATTAATTTTATGTTTGTCTAAATGAAACCCTTTGAACCAATAAACGTTGCTATATCAATCGCACTACGCGTAGGTTATAATATCGGCTATATTTAAGTCATTTAAAAGAATAACTTTAAAATATGCACCGTTGCGTAATATCTCTAGTAAATCTGTCTAGTTATTAAGAAATACATGAACGAACACATTAATGAAGATTGTGACGATTCCAGCTGACGTGCGATTTGTATAAATCTGATTTGATGTTATACCCGAAACGGAATTGATTTTAATGTTATCATTTTATGCATATATTCGAGAGACCCTACAATTAAGTACTCCTATATTATATATAAAATCATAAACAAGTTTTTGCGAATTGATGCCCGGTTTGACTGTAGAATTACCATAAACAGATGAAGCATCGCGAAGATTGCGACTTTGACCATGCTTCCCCTGGGAAATCGCTAAGGTCTAATACGAATATATAGTTGCTAGGAGTGCTTTGATTAATAAATTCAACCAAATAAGATATTTATTCACAATAGCGATAAAAGCGATATTAATCAAAGCAAACACATTAGATTACATGGCTGCTTTTGCCAACTCTCTTAATTCTTTTATGGGGTTCATCGAAGAAAACGGAAAACATCTAATTACGAAATGACAATAAAAGCCTTATATTCCTTTTGATTTTACTATTCTTACTTAACCAGCGGAAGCGAAACAAATGTATTTACTTTATGCTGATGTGAATAATTGCAGCCTGACCCTTATCATATTTCTGCCTACAAAAAAATCAGGTCAACTCAGGTGTTGCTATGCACATGGGAGTTAGGCAATAAGAAAATGCTGCAGATTCTTATGCATTAAATATAGAAAATCTATATTTGCTTTATTTATTGTGCATATTTATTTTCTTCAGTGAGAAATTAGTTTGCAAACTTTGAAGTTACTGATTTTTAGGCGGGAATATTTAAATTACAACAAATATTGATCAAGTTTTGACATTTCTTTATACGCAGTTGGAAACTCACATATGATATCGAGCAAATCCAGATTGTATGGATTTTCTGGTATATCAGTTATATAAAAATAGTTAAAATTCTCAATTTCGGTGAACTATGGCCATAGTGTCGGTGCCATGAACCAAATGGGTAACGACAATGCTTGTATGCTTTACAGGTTGACATTAAAGACGCATTGTCTTCGACTTTAAAGCAGGCTGACTACATTACTGCTCGTACACACACTCGTATAGAAATTTTTACCATCTAAATGTCCCACAATTCTTGACCAAATATATTATTGGTATATGGTGTAGTAACATCTGCTACTGAAATGTCACCAGAAAGCTCGAAACGCATGTATGCATAAAATTCTATCTTTCGTTGATTTCGATATTGATTTATACTTTTGGTCCCCTTATAACTTATTTTTTTATTAGGTACGAAACATCCAATACACAAATCATATATATTACTGTAGAATACTATCACAAATACAATTCCCTGCTTAAATTATATACATATATATATATATATATATATATATATATATATATATATATATATATTGCATGTCGTCTTTCCTTTATAATCATCACTGTGGGCCTTAGTTATAAATTCGTGAACCGTGTACAATTATGCGTTTAGGAAAACCTTTATTTTCAAACAATTGTACATTTAGAGTTTAGTTGTTCTTAATGCTGGACAAGTTTTAAATGCTCTACTTTAAAACCATCCACATTATTATCATATCAGTAGGTTAGACAAATTACATTTTCTAAAATAATTTGCATCTAAGACGACGTTATCTCATTTGTTGTACCTTTTCGCGAATACAATTAATTAAGAAATATTTAGTTATTTTTTCGATAACGATTTACCGTTTTTAATATGTTATGCTTCACATTTCTTTTGAAACATTCTACTTATGCAAAGTGGTTTCGATATTTAGAAGTGGAGAAAGACAATTTTCCAACTTACTGGTCATTTTTTTTGAAAGTGTAACGTCCTGCTTTTTGCAAACAGACATTTTAGCCTCTTGAGACGGCGTGAATAGTTAATTTATAGTCGGATTTAAAGTTGAGATATGTATAGGAAATTTTGACAATCTAAATAGATTTTATTTTCTATAAACAATAAAGAACTCAGTGATACATTTTGCAATTTAAAAAAAATTTAATTATGAATAATTTACCAGTACATGATGAGTTCCCAATAAGGACGAAACCGGTCTACTGAATGAATTGCTTTTTCTACACTATACAATTCTTAGTTTATACTGACAAATGTAAGTAATTAATGTGTCAGGTGTTTATATCAAGACCGCAACCTTGATTATAATAATAATTTGCCAAGCGTTCGCTTATGCCCAATACAGTTGTGTCGTCAAAGACACCTGCAGATTTTAGTGTTTAACTTGTTTCTAATTTAGATTCATCTATTGCTCTCTTAAACCATTTCAATTTTAAAATACTTATTAATTTCCTTTTGTTACATAATACCAGATTTAAATAAATTTTATGACTTTGAAACCACATATTCTGCCATCAATTAAAAGGATTAATGATTAGTCGGAACGTGGACATTACTGTAGATGTTAGAAATACGAAAATTATATTCTGTTTGCCAACAAATTTTGCAAATACACGAATAAAAATCATCTTTGTAGCAATCTGGTATTTTTTATCACCTCAAAGGAAGAAGTACTTCATCCTGGAACAAGTACCAAAATCTATTTTTATTCCTTTTGCTGACTATTAATCACACACTCTTTCTATGTTCACATATTTCTACCTTGTTTTGCTCTCCAATTTATATATAAAGATATGTTCATTATTAGATATTTGAGAAGAAAATGCGAAAGAAACGTTTCTTATATCTGATAAAATTTCTTTTTCTTTATGCACACAGAAAGGGTACAAACATTACTTTATCTAATAGGAAAATTCAGTGTGCCACACACTGTAAAAGTTTGTAAGGCGTTTCATGAATCTAAGGATAGCTATTATTATGTTACTCTTCTTAAACTAGTAAAACGCGTGCAAAGTTTTTGAAAAAGTAGCGAATAATTTACAAATGGTAAAACAGAATGTAAAACGAATTATTTTTTATTTTTCTTTGTGACGTTTTAAAGGTTGAAACCAGTGCTTTAAATATAATTTTATTTCTTAAAAATGATAAAATCATTTATAATCACGGCTTTATTAATTTCGTAAGCGTGTTCAAAATTTAGTTTAGTCTAGAACATACGCCTAGAAAAAGCATTCAATGATTTAAAACCTAATATTCATGTAGCGTTGAAAATTATTAAAAAATCCTTTTCGCTTATGTAGCAGCCAAAAGTTCAATGAACTTCATTGAGAAGTAAATTAATTTTAATGTGTCTTAATATCTTATATATTTTGCTCGTTTAGAAGTCGGTACACCTAAAATTAAATCAACGATAAAATTGTAAATTATATTTGCTGAAGTTAACACAGAAAATGGTATTCAGATGTTTTCTATAAGTTTCTACAGAAAGAATTAAGTAGAAAATACCCAGAAAAACTTGTTGCGAATTCCAAAAGGTCCCCTAATCGACATCTTGAAGGTTTAAACTGTGGTTCTAATTAATTGCACTGTTGTACAATAAAATGACTGTGCAAACTGTCCAAATGGAAAACAACTATTCATTGAAAGCTTTTCAAAATAATCATGAGTTCCTACAATTTCAAACCTAAACATATTTGGAAGAAACGTTTGCATACAAATTTATCCTGAACCTAATATGGATTTTCTTTATTCTAAATCTTCTTTTAAAAAATATGTACAGAATCGTCCATTTCAGCTTTCGGTTTAAAACCAGGCTAGTAGGTGATTCATTGTAATCACCCTATATAAAAATTTTAGGATAAATTTGACAGCTACAAAAAGATTCTGACTATCTCTTCAATATGCACAAGTTATCTAAATGGAGGAAATCTCGTGTATATTTTTGTCTAAAAATGAATTTGCATCTTATTCATTTCTTGTTACGCAGTCGTACATGCTTTTTTTATTAGGTATATACTTAACATAATTATATAATGCAAAGTCACTTTACAGATTCTCTTGTTATATTACTTTACACTACACGTTAAAACACTTAAAAAGATAAAATATCATACACTGCTATTTTGAATGCTTTTTCTACATCAGATTTGACAAACGCTTGTATATGCCTACTTACATCCTGCAAAAACGTACACCATCAATTGAAACCTTTTTCACAGTATGCCCGACGTATTAAGGAATAAATAATAATTAAAATTCCTATTAAATTCTGTTAATTTTTTTGGTCTATAAGACGTAAACTTAAACATTATTTGGTAGGGGAACCGTTTAGCTTAACTAAACGCGTAGGCTAAAAGTAAATTCGGAGTTATTTTTATTTGAGAAATGTCAGTGACCCACTCAATTGGAATATTCAGATAATTTTTTGACTTTACTGGACTTTATATTTTGCATTAATTTCCATTAAATTCTGATGAAAATCTTCCGATATACAATTCTTTTCATATTTATTGTATTAACCTGATTTTAACACCGATGCACCTTTCACGAACATTTGTTACTTTATAACCAAATCGCACCTAAAATTTATTAAAATTACACTGCTGACCAGGTACGTTCGCGATACATTTTTTAAATTAAATTACCATAAATATATTTATTTGCTGATCTACGAAAACTGGACTTTCTATTCTTTTATTTAGTTATGTGAAACTTACGATTTTCAGCATTTTAAGAACATTGGGACAATGTTCGTAGTTTTACTTTATTATATAAACAAGGCGAATGGTAAAATATTCGTTACAATATATTTTTGCGATAGGTAACGAATCGAATTTTTGGTAAAATTGAATTATTTCATGTGGCAGTGTAGCGCAGTTGTTAGACAAAGGATTCCGAAGCAGACGTGCCTAGGTTCCAGTCTTGTACGCGGCAAATTCTGGACATTATGTAATAAGTTCTCAATAAGGACGACGCCGGTCTACTGAATGAAGTTCCTTGTCAAAACTTTGAAATGCTTGGTATATACCTAGAAAATCTATGTATTTAAAGAGTCAGGTGTAAAAACGTCTTTATGCATTTGATGATGATTAAGATAGTTGCATTCAGCAACCTCCGCTGTGCGTAATTCTATTTCGTTTTTGCTTTAAAAGAACTGTTTGAAATCCGTGTGATTTGAAAACGGTCTGGTGAGCTATTGCACAAGCTTCGTTCCCTATGCTAGGTGCCTTGGTCTAAAACTTTGTTTAATCCACTTCTTTAGTAAGTATGTATTAGGTGTTGCGAATCTAGTAACAAATTAGATCAGTTGTTTCTACGTCTTTACCAGTCGGCTAGTTCGACCTGCACTGCGCATGGCGCAGCTATGGCATTTGTATATATTTTTAAATGTAATGCATTTTGCGATTTCAGGCAGCTAATCATTGACTAGCGTTTTGTCGCAAGACGAGAGATCAATCATGTAGTAGGCATCAGATTTGTTACTGCCCTTTAAATTCTTCAACTATTTCGGAAAATGCGTCCTCTTTAACATGCATACTGACATGTATCGTATTTTAGTTGTGTACGGCATTTGTGTACCTATCTATGATACAGGTTTGCTGAATCGAACGATTCCCGCTACCCGTTGTCTAATTAAGTTGTTTTGGGCACCGCCAGTTACTGAATTTACTTTTAAAGACGTATTTGATGGCAGCTATATATGCTGACATTATTTATTGTCTTTCAATCTATAAATTGTTTTGGCAGTTTAGCTAGCGTTAGCCACTTCAATTGGACCAAGCCTGAATTCTGGTTGGAAGCAGCTTTGGCATTATAAAATATAGTCGCTGGAGTTTTGGTTCTGCTGCTAAGAATTGATTATTAATTTCCGTGGAGAAAAATTCAAAATGGCAACCCAGCTGATTTGTTTTTTGTGTACAGAATTGATGTAAAAGCTTCTTCAAACGGAAAACGCAGCGCCAATTTGATGGGTGGCTCACGTTGTAGTCTTATTGGGAGGATGGGTAACGGCCTGTAATGTAGGAGACCGATTATGAGGATGGATCGGATATAGCATGGTGAGCAATTTGTGGTGGTTCAACGGACGTCGAGTAATACAGAAATGCTTTCGGTTAAGCACACTACCTGCGCAGACAAAGTATGTCTTCAAAATTTAAGATAGGTAATGCGAACCCAATATATTTAAATGCATTATTTTACTGATTCACAATTTAAATCGCAGTCAAAAAGTATAAGTATAAATAATACTATTTAATAATTTATTTTGTACATGAACTACTTATAACTTTAGGTATTTGTTCGGAATCGTTCCACTTAAGGAGAAAAATTTTCCACAGTTTCAGCCAGAAGATCATACAATAATGTATATGTGATGCATTCAACTGCTAGGACTGAATTCAATAAGTCGGTTCGACAATATGACAGTAGATCATGCAAAAATTCCCTCAAACTAAAATATAGACCAAAGAAATAATTCACTGCAGGTAAAAGAACCAAGAATCATGATACACAAGCTGTGAATTGACTAATCAATAGACTTATTTGTTGAGACTTTTGAGGATATATTTATATATGAAACCCCACTACACCAAAATATATTGCGTTAATTCTTGAAACCTTTTTGTTGGTTAGACATGTAGTGTGATTAACACAGAATTGTTCTCAGACCCTCTTTCTAGCGGTAAATTAGCGATAGGAAAAACAAGGGACCTGCCAAGAAGTTCTGTATGCACAAAAGATAGAAAGTAATACACAGTCTTATATTATTTAATAAAAATAAACTTTTGATATTAAGTAGAAAGCGCCTTTTGTAAAATTATAAAGCACACACACACACACACACACACACATATATATATATATATATATATATATATATATATATATATATATATATATATATATATATATATATATAGATATTGTCAGTTCAACATTTTCATTAATGAAGGATGCAAATGCAATTCATCAAGCAAACCGGCTTTGACTTTATTGCAAGTTCATCAAATACCTGCGTAGTATGAAATCTGGCACATTACCATCGGTGTTAAAATGGAAAAACTCTAGAAGTCTATCAGTGCAGTGCAAGAAATTATCTTTTTTATACCAATAAATTGGTTTTGGTTAGTCGTTCATTCAAATTGAGTATATTTCGCAATGCCTTGAGAATAATGTTCCAATTGAGTACTGTTGATGTCCATTTATAGAAGTTAAATAGTGCAAAATAGCAAAATAACATCGCATTAAAGTGTAACAGCATGATTTTAGTTTATATATATGTATATATTGAGCGTAGACTATACTTTGCATCAAATAGGAAATGCATTCAGAACTTATCATATATTTTGCCGTTATAGTCAAAATAATGCATGATATGGCATATCTAATCCACGCACTTAAGCTTTTTCGTCACTAGTCGATATTACATAAAAACTGCCAAAATTCCTTCTACTGTGGAGTTATTTCTTAGTCAGTGTGCTAAGATTGAAACAAATGAACCCATTCCCAGTAGGAATATCATTTCCCAAATTGGCAGATTGTATGCTCTATATTGAAATCATTTATAAATATTTCTAATTTGAGGAAAGATTAATTAAAAATTCAAAGTTCCTTACAAACTGAGAATTGCATTTCATTCGATAGCTTAATTACGCCAGTGAAAAAGTATCAATACGAAAGAAATCTCGAATTGTTTCAATTCACGTGGAGCAATTGGAGTGCATGCATGGTGAATACTCAAAAGGGATAAAACTGATTTACTTAATCAAATTCAGATTCTTTATAACTTAAATTTTAATTTATATTATCGAAATTATGACATTATATTTTTTATTTAATATCACTTCTCCAGAATTTAATTCTTTAAACTCCGCATGACTAGATGTAATTAAAGGTTAAGTGTAAAATCAAAAATTATCTATCTGATCCAAAAACTGACGAATTATTATGAATTGTACAAAATAGAAATTAGCGTGAAATGTGCGTCTTAGGTGATTACGTGGGTGATACGAGATACACTTAACTAAACGTTTGAGGTTTAGATACCGGCTGCGGAAATTGTAACAATATATATTTATAAGTATCAGTTCGAATTTTGAAGAAACTTACAGATAGTATCCAGTTTGATTGGCACAATAAATGAGTTAGAAGAATATGTATTAACCACACTTGACCACCTCTACAGCTCCCAGTTCGATTCCTGGCCATGGAATCCGGTAGTAATTAGTTTATGTATAAAAATAACCAAATTTCTTTACATTGTTATCCACAGTTTAGCCCCTACGGATTACATAATTAAATAAATTTATGTATATATAACAATCTTTCTTTAGAATAAAAGGATCTTACACTAGATTTCAATACTGCCCATGTCCAATCTAGCCAAATTTGGCAAAATCAATCCACGTTCTCGCAATAAAATTTACAGACTCCTGAACTCAGAATTTCACTAAAATCCGCAAAATTCCAACCCTGTTATGCAATAAACAAGGATGAGCATGAATAACATAAATAGTATTAAACAGGAAATATTAACATGCGCAATGATGAAAATGGTCACAGCATTATTACACTGCCAAAAATGTAACTCTATGTTAGAAACTATAATAGTGGCATCACAGATTACCTAGAATATATATATATATATATATATATATATATATATATATTCTTTGAAATGCGACCTTTAATAAAAATTCATTGTTCCCTTCCTATGTGCAAAAACAATATACATGCGCAAGTTGTCGATCAACTGACGTAGGCCGATCGACCAGACGGTTAATCACTCGAATGAGAGAGCATTGTAACTTAAAAGCCTGTTTTAAATCAAATGGTGAATACACGTCTGCATTTGTGCAACACATCGTCGAAACATCACACGTATGTTCTACAGACGTAGCATTCAAAATATTTATTAAATGCGATAACAAAAGAGAGCTAGTCTCGTATGAAGCCTTATGGATAAACAAATTGCAGCCGGATTAATGCAAACAGAAGAAGCATGTTCAGGCATTGAGCTTGAACTGGATGGTTTTCTTTTTTTCACGCTCTCTCTATGTTTACATATGTCTATCTTGTTTTGCCTTCCAAAGTCTATACAAAGATATGTTCTTTAGTAGATAATTGAGGAGTTAATGTGAAAGAAGCCTTTCTTGTATCTGATAAAATTTCTACATCCTTTTGCACAAAGGAAGGGAACAATGAATATATATATATATATATATATATATATATATATATATATATATTAATTTTAGGATTTAGTTTTGACCAAATTTTCGCTTTTTTAGCTTTTATATGTCGGCAAGTTTTCTACCTAAATGTCATATTTAGATTTGCATATCTCTTCAATTTCATTCTGTCACCTTGGTAATAGCGCAGGGTATTCGGATTTCATTGTTGAATAATTATATTGTTGTGAAATTTCATTCACTGTCAACGATGGTACTGATGCCGTTTGTGCAGCTGTTCTTTCTTTTTTCAGTTTGTTGGTAATCCGATCGAACGTTTGTAGATGCTGGTCTAGTTGGTGTTTTGGCTTGTCTGGATTCTTGTTAATAAATGTTTGGTTCGTTATTCGTGACCAGTCGTTTGAATTATCGTGTTGGTGAAACTTTTGAATATACAGGGCGCATGATAGCTGTTTTATATAAAGAGATTTGTATGTATATAATAATTTTTCGTACTTTCTTTTGTTTCAAATTTGGAAATTCGTCGAATTGTCTGAGTGCCCCATTTCAAATAATTGATCAAATATGGATGATGTTCCTGACAGTTACAAGATATTTTAAATCAATTTTTGTGGTAAATGTTGCTTGCTCTGTTGATCAATTGCTTCTTCGTACATTCAATATATATGCTACCGCACATACGTGAAAATTTGTAGAGAATGAATGATTTAGGGCGAATCAGCAATTTATCTTTGGCAACCAGCCTCATCATCCTCTGTGTGCTGTATATGTTTTATAACTCAAAATTTCCTGAAGTATGCGGCATGGATGGCGCAGTGAATTCCCTCAGAATCCGAAGATATACAGCGTCGGATCTAATTCTGTCTGCAGCAAATAATTGACAGAATATGATGAGTTCGCAATAAGGTTTTAATCCGTTACAGGATGAATTTCCCTTTCTACCTGGTTCAATTAGCAGTTTCCACTCATAAAACACAGAATAATAGTTCCAATCATCAGAACTTCTCGAAATGAAATGCTTTTAATAAAATAAGAATTCGAGGATGGCTAGTTTAATTATTGGTATTAAGAGATGCCAATTAGGAGCCACTCGAAGTAAAATATAAGGGAAGTTACGAGGTAGAATCTGTCTTCTGATTGCGTGTAATATACAGGACGCGTGGCACAGTGTTTAGTTACAGGCTTGATGCAGCAATGTCAGGGTTCGAGTCTCGATTGCAGAAAATTCTGGAGAGAACTTCATAAGTTTCCTTTAATGAAAAGAACGGTCTTTGCTCCATGATGAAATATGGAGTTTGCACAAATAAAATATATACAATCGTTAGAATTTAAATCAGTATGAATTCCCCGTACCTGGGTGTCAGTTGTATAATGAAAATCGGGTGCGCTTATTTTAAACGTCAGATATTAATATATTCTAATTAAGTGCCACCTGGAATAATGGCTAGATAGAAAATTAAATTGCTATGGGACTTTGAATTGCGTAATGTTTACGATAAGTTTTGCGCAGAGTACCATATCAGACTCCGGTTAAATTCCCGTCATCTTCAAGTTCTGTACAAGACTGAAAAAATCCATAATAGAGACGAACCCAGTCGCCTAAAGGAATTGCTTTTGATAGCTTGCGCCATATTTAGCTTAAACTGATTAAAAAAAATAATAAAAACCATTTCATTGCATTTTAATCTTCTTCTAGTGTCGTGATATCCAGTGGATATTAACTGGTACGGCGTGACTATATAGCATTATAAATAGATTACACCGGTAGGAAATGATGTTGGTACACGACTTGAAATAGCGTGTAGTATGTGGTAAGTGCGTCGAAGTATAAAGTTCGAGTCCTGCCCACGGCAAATCATAAACCATAACAGACGACATTGCAATAAGATAAAATATTGTACTCTGGATGAATTGACTTTGCTACCTGGCGCAAAATGAACTTTTGATAAAATACTTATAATGAAAATCAGGCCCAAGAATCAGGTTATCAATTGCAAAATTATAGAAATGATGTGCAAACATTTGAATAGAATAGATATATACTCGTTATGAGGACATTTGGTAATGGCGTCAAACGCATTTCTTCAATCCTACTTCAAGTGGTATCGTACCACCTTCTCAGAATATTTTATCGCGTCAATTAGAGAAGCAATATAAATAGCTTCAATATAAGTGGGCTAAATATTCACAATTAATAAGTAAGTAAAATAATTATTATAATATTTTTAAGAAAATTAAACACACGTTTATTGAAGTCAAAACCTTATAGATTGTATACCAAAATTTCTTGTGAAATTATTTATTGAAAAAGAAATGTAGCGAACAAGGCAAGATGGCAGAAAGAAATTAATTACTCAACCAAAAAATAGCTAATTAAGCATGCTTTTTGTGAATTAGAGCGCGGTAAATAGATAATAAGTCAAACATAAAACATCATTGCATTTTCAATACGAAGAAAATCATTCCTAATATTAATATGCCATTTTTTATATTTAATAGCCCGATAATTGTGAGTGGTAATATCCTTAATTTGCACATTAATAAATCTAACTTTTTTTTATTTTTCATCATGTACAAAGTTTGATTGAGAAGACAAAAGAAGGTAAAATCTCTTATATTTCGTTCGTTTCGAAAGTAAAGTAGATTATTTAAGCTATGATATGTATTTTTCTAAATATTTGAATCCAAATTATGCTAACATGTATTGTAAACTCAAATGTGTTTTCGATTTTAAGAAGAGTAATTATATATATATATATATATATATATATATATATATATATATATATATAAATTATAATTTTATTATTGTATTTTGAGGTACATTTCTCACATATCTTAATGATATTATTGTATAATATCTCGAAATTTTAATTTGTATATGCTTAAGATTTGTTGTGCTGCTTAATTTGTGTCATATTTATGAGAATTTTATGTTATAAACTGTTAGGTTTTTTATAGGTAAAGTAATACAGTTTAATGTCTTTCAACATTTAAAATTAAATGTAGCTAGTATTTATAGCAAAAGGAATTTTGCTTATTGCGGTGCGAAAGTCATAGCTTTATTTCACTTGTTTATTTAAACTACCTTTACTAGTGTGAATTTTAAATTTCTTTCTAATTTTATGTTCATCTATGTGTAATTTGCAGGCATTCACAGCAAGAAAAATGCATTTTTGTTTAGAAAGTAAATATTTTTCGATTATTTACGTAGCTTCAAAACATTTTTACATTATAATTTGCAAAAGTGATTGACTTATGTGGGAAAAAAATTTCACGTTTACGATTTTTCTAATTTAGCACCTTTATACATTCCGTGACTGAAAATATTTACTAAAGTTTTGCAACGTGATTGAACTGGTACGAGTTTGACTGACATGTACCAATTTAGAATGTATCTTACAAAATTAAATTTTATTAACAATGTATTGAATATTGCTGCAATATTGATAAATCTACGTGAATTATGCGGTTGTGATTTTCGCAATTTTTCAGAATTAGTTGACCAATTAAAAAACAAGTTGATATACATAACCAAAAAATTATTTTTTATCTAAAATGACAATGAGCTGTACTGAAACGATACTATATAAGCAGCTCAATTAGCCATCACTTGCATGCCTCTCTGGGCCATGGCAATATTTTTTAATAGGTAGCTATCATCCACCTTGAAAAAACTGGTGTCATATTGCGGCTTACCTCATCAGTTTAAATTTATTGTTGGATCACGATGATTAGCAATACGTAAACTGACTACAAATGTACTTTTGGAACGGCTGAATAGAACTAAACGGCTACCAGGTCAACAGAAACCAATAACCTCAGTGTTCCTTTATCGCTACTGATCATGAACTGAAACTTTCTTGAGGTAGTGCGCTACTGAAAGTCAATTTAGCCAGTTATTTTTAGGTTGTACTCCAAAATTTAGACCGTGGCTATTTTTTTATCCGGAGCTTCAAAGTGGATTTTTCCTCCTGAGCTCTAATTCATATGTCCGTAAGGAAAAAATTGACTCCTACTCGTTTTGTCACACCTAAAAGATGAAAGTTTTGCAATATTTTGTGTAACACATCTCTCCCACCTAATAATTATATGCTAGTACATGATAAGTTCCCAATAAGGTTGAAACCGGTCTACTGGATGAATTGCATTTTCTACATTATAAAATTCTTAGTTTGTACTGATATATGTAATTAATTACTGGGTCAGGTGCTTATATCTAGTTCGCATCCTAGAGTATACTAATTGGTTTCGGCTCCCGCGCAATTTTTATTATATAAATGTTCATTTCAATTGCCCTTCCACGTGTAGTGTGTTGTCTGTTCAGTGATGACAGAGTTGGGATGGTTAGTTGGAACTTTGGGTCTAAATGGATGCCATATGAGCTCCACCTAAAGGAAAAATAGACTAACAAAGTTACATTAGTTAGTATACAACAGAAAATTGTTTGTGGTGTAGTGTGCGGCAGGGAGGCTCAGTGGTTAGAGCACCAGACTCCGAAGAAGACATGCCCAGGTTCCCCACCATGTCTGCGGAAAATTCTATCCAGTACATGATGAGTTCCCAATAAGGACGAAACCGGGCTGCTGGATGAATTGTCTTTTCTACACAATACAATTTTTAGTTTATACTGAAATATGTAAGTAATTAATGGGTCAGGTGCTTATATCAAGACCGCAACCTTGATTATATTAATTCTCTGCTTATTTGCACAATTGCTATTCTAGATAAGTTATTGTATTACTGCGTAGGCTATTTTCATCGTGTATAGTGCTTTTTAACCATTTTTCTAGCTCAAGTATAATATTAAATAATATGAAGTAAATTTTATGTATAAGGTACGTGCTTGTTATTTTTTTGACTGGGTAATTTTTGTCGGATTACGTGTTATAAGTATATTAGCAAATCATATGTTTGCCAGACTATTAAACAAAAACTTTGGGCGAAACTAACAAAGGAAAACGCACATGCAGGCAAAGACACTAATGCAAAATATAAGAATCTATGCTATCTGTACTAATTTTGCGTATTGTTTCGCCTACAGATTTGTAATTTAGAATATTCCGAACTTTACTACTTGATATTTTTCTGTTTACAATTAAACATAATATGAAATGTGTGCATATCATAGGTTTAGATTATTGCTATATTCGAGTACACACGTTAGCTCGTATAATCGTTTCCCTTGATGTTTCAGGTAGTGCTATATATAACGTAAATCTGAAACGAAATGTGCACTTGTTGTATATTCTCGTAGAAATAGATCAAGCAATTCATTTAATGATCGTTTCGTTATTTAATATGTAAGTATCAGACGTTTCAAATATGATTATTTTTGTCAATAATTTCATTACTCTTCTAGATATGTTGATCAGAAGTATGGTTCAAACAAACGTATTCCCGCTTTAAATAATAAACTTTAGCGTATATGATAGTTAAACCAAAATAAGGGTATTAAATTATTAATTTGCTCAAGGGCTTTTGAGAAAAGTATGTAGCAATTTACGTATGAATGCATTTTTTCATAATAAATTCCTTTTATTCTATCTAAGTGAATAAATATATAAAACCAGAAAAAGCACTTTCAAAAGCATTTTAAGAGTTGGAAAAAGTGAAAAATCGAAGCGATTGAAACATACCACGTTATATGGACAAAGTACGGCAAGATTTTAAAAGCAATTTCAGATTTACTATTTAACCAGTAACTTAGGTTTAGAAATGTTTTCACCAGTACGAAAACTTTCTCCGTGTTTTTTAACAAAATCATTCTGCGAAGACGCTAAAATTTAGAATTCTTAATTTCAAATTCGTTTCACAACATGCTGAAATATGGATAGATAATTTGTATTTACAGTCTCTGGTCTTCGAATGAATTGCATTAAAATATATTGATAATGTTGAAAGTAATGTATTGTTGAATTAACACAATCCAATAAATGCTTTGCTTATAGAGAACCCATTAGATTTAAAACACTGAAGACATGATTTATAAAATGGTATAGTTTAGAAGCAGTAGAAATCGATTTATATGTAAGCATAATAATTAACGTAATTGATATGACACATATATGAACAGTGTGATGTTTTAATAAAGTTCAATGAATTACCAAAGCAATTAATGGTCAGTTACTGAAGCTTCAATGACGCTCAATAAACATGTTTTTAAACAAAATCATTATTCGAAGACCCTATAATTTGGAATTCTTAATTTCAAATTATTTCGTTTACATGCAAAATTATAGAAAGATAATTTTTATTTACAGTCTCCGTTCTTGGAATGAGTTATATTACATTGTACTGCCTATGTCTTAAATAGTGTATTGTTAAGCTTACACAATCTAATAATTGCTTCGATTATAGGATATCCATTACATTGAAAACGCTGAAGACATGATTGATAAATTTGTAAAGTTCGGGAGCAGTAGAGATTTATTTATTTGTAAGCATAATAATTTACATAATTGTTATGAAAGTTCTCTGAAAAATAGGGTGAATATTTAAGAAAGTTTAATAGTCAGTTACTGAAGATACAACGATGCTCAGAGAACAACTGCAAGACAAATAGTTTACAGACAAGCGTTTTTAAATGTCGGCAATAATTTTATTAGATCAAAAATATAAATATAATTTATCGAGAAATATACTTACAAAATAATGTCATTGATCAGGGTAAGGCCAAAATTAACACAATGTATCAAAATAATAACTTAAGAAACGGCGTATTAGAAGACCGAGCATTGAAATTCAATAACCATAGACGTGAAAAAATAATTTTTAACCTAAAGCCAATAAAGAATAATGTGCAAGTTTTAAAAATACGTTTTGCGGATTTTCTCGTTTTTATGCTTTAGTGAGCGACTATTTTAAGTGACTGTGTGTCTGAATTTACATTATGATCTAATTCCACAAAATGGTTAAATTGAACAATAGGTTGCCCGATAAAATTTACACGAACGGATTTAAAAATTGACTATTGCATTTTATGTTAAAAACCAACTATCTTTATGGTCAATAGATAACAAGGGAGTAAAAACTTCTACCGCGAAAATGTGTGATTGTGTTGAATCCTGCCACATAAAACGAAAAATAATAAATATCGAAATTAATAAAATTGCTGAGTAATTGGTATTATACTTATAGGAACACATCGATGTTTTTTCGGCGACATGCCTTTAAATTCAAGAATAAATGTATGGGCATAAATGGAATTAAAATTATTCATTCAAAAAATTAAACGAACAATGGTTGCGCGGGCGGTGATCATAATTACTATAAACGAGGTTGCGATATTTATAGTAATTTTATCCCCGTCCACGCAACCAATGTTAGATTAATTATATAAAAGTTTACTTCAATACCACTTCCCCATTCAGTGTAGTTTCTGTCCAATAATGACGGATGGTTATTTGGAACTTTGGGTCTAAATGGATGCCATATGAGCTACACCTAAAACAAAAAAAAGACTAACCGAGTTACATTAATTACTATAAAATTGAAAATTATGTGTAGTGTGCGACAGGATGGCTCAGTGGTTACAGCACCAGATTCCAAAGCAGGCGTGTCCAAGTTCGAGCCCTGTCCGCGGCAAATGCTGGCCAGTACGTAATGAGATCCCAATAAGGTGGAGACCGGTCTACTGGATGAATTACCTTTTCTACAATATTCAATTCTTAGTTAATATTGACATAAGTAAGTAATTAATGGGTCAGGTGTTTATATCAAGACCGCAACCTTGATTATAATAATAATAATTATAATCTTAGTAAAGAGTTTGAATGAAATATCAGCTTTTCATATTGCATATGAGTTTGCAACAACACGTGTTCTGTGTTAATTACACAACAAAACTAAATTTGGAAAATATTTCATTATTAGTTATATGAAATAGAAAAACATGGTCTATATAATTGATAAAATTCTATTTACGCAACAATTTGTACAATTTACGCAAGTATTCTGTATGATACATTCCATTTTGCAAAATTTTCATCAATTAAACATGCTGCCACTAATTTTCGTCATAACTCACTAATTACGAAATTTTGAACACATGCCACCCATAAATTTATACGTTATATTTAAACATTTTTTTACTCAAATTCTATTAGTCAATGTCCACCAATTTAAATTATGTTTACAGAAACAACTATTGATTATTCATAAAATTTCAATATGTTAACGTTTAATTTTCTGTTAAAATTGGAAAAAGTAAATATTATAATAGAATAATTGATTAAACATATATGTTTTAAGAAACTACAAAATGAAATTAGAAACCAAGATAATGAATTTTTTAAACTATCAATTTTGAAGCTAAAAAATATCTATCTAGATGATACGATAAAAGAGTTAAGCTATTATTAATGAAGTGCTGTACTGAGCCCAATTTGTTACGTAATACTTTACTACTGGTCTACTAAAGATAGGACAATAACTATGGCCAGGGTGGTTCAGTGGTTAGAGCACCAGATTCCGAAGCAGACGTGCCCAGGTTCGAGTTCTGTCCGCGGCAATATCCATGCAATCACAAATTATAATTTTTTGCAGCGTTCGCCATATATATATATATATATATATATATATATATTTATATATAACCATCCCATATCTGTGGGGATGTTTAGTTGGTACCTGTGGGTCTAAATGGATGCCATATGAGCTCCACCTAAAGGAAAAATAGACTAACCAAGTTACATTAGTTTGTATATAACTCAAAATTGTGTGCAGTGTAGTATGCAGAAAGATGGCTCAGTGGTTAGAGCACTAAATTCCGAAGCAGACGTGCCCAGCTTCGAGTCCTGTCCACGGCAAATTCTGGCCAGTACATGATGAGATCCCAATAAGGACGAAACCGGTCTACTGGATGAATTGCCTTTTCTACACTACACAATTCTTAGTTTATACTGATATATGTGAGTAATTAATGGGTTAGGTGTTTATATCAAGACCGCAACCTTGATTATAATAATTGTTATTACCACCCGTGCAACAAATGTTCGTTTAATTATATAAATGTTCATTTCAATACCACTTCCCTATGTAGTGTGGTGTCTGTTCAGTAATGACAGATTGGGGGTTGTTAGTTGGAACTTTGTGTCTAAAAGGATGCCATATGAGTTCCACCTAAAGAAAAAATAGACTAACCAAATTACATTAGTCTGTATATATCTGAAAATTTGTGCAGTGTAGTGAGCGCCAAGCTGGCTCAATGGTTAGAGCACCAGATTCCGAAGCAGACGTGCCAAGGTTCGAATCCTGTCCGCGGCAAATTCTGGCCAGTACAATAAGGACGAAACGGGTCTATTGGATGAATTGCCTTTTCTACACTATACAATTCTTAGTTTCTACTGATATACGTAAGTAATTAATGGGTCAGGTGTTTATATCAAGACCGCAACCTTGATTATAATAATTGTTACAACCAGCCGCGTAACCAATGTTCGTTTAATTATATAAACATATCTAGTGTAGGATGAAACTATAAATGCCAACAAAAATTCTACATTATGTGAAATAAATGTGAATGAATAAAAAACATTTTGAATTAAGAAGCTATTAGAGCACAGGAATATAATATGTAAAAACAAATGCAGATGACAGTAACATATAATTAGATAAAATTAATTATTTTTAAGCAAATTGTAATTAAATTTCCCTAATAATAATTAATTTCCAATAAAATATTTAAGTAAAAAGATAATGAAAAATTTAAAATAGAACCACACCATAATGTTTACAATTAAAATTCTTCATACATTAAACTATTTTTAATTTACTTCAGGTCGTTTATCTACCTTTTTTCTCTAATCAATTTAGAACGCCAATTCCTAACCTTTGCTCCTTCCTGCTTTAATTATTGGACCTAATTGTTATCAACGGATGCAGCATTCATTATATATTCTTTCTACATTTTACTTCAAACGATTCCCTAAATAATCGTGTTAGGCGTATACGTTGGCAGTGTTATTCACTTACAACTATCCCAGCAAATATTGAGGACTGATACTAATGAATGGCGAGCTAGACGTGATCTTTATATATGAGAATATTTACATGCAATTTTAAGTTATTTCCTTCTAGCCCTAATTGGTCGCGGGATTTGTCCAACATGCACATGATACTAATGACAATAAGGAATTACTTATACAACATATATATTCAATTATGCGATCGTTTATTTTTTAATGAAGCAGTTAGATGCCTGGTGTACACGTTTGCCACGAAACAGTTCTTAACTTATATTTTGCAGAAAAGGTTATAATTTTCCTTTCCAAATCCAAATCCGCTTTTTTTATTTATTTAAAATTATAATTTAAATATCGCAAAAATAGGATTGTAGATACTTATAATAAATGTTTCAATTGAATGATTAACTATAAAGAGTAATATAATCTACAATGATAGAAGTTAAAGCAAAATTTATATGGTATCATATGAGCCAAATCGAAGTAAAATAAGGTTGAATTGTACGTACGATTAAATCTGATTTGAATTTGCGACGGAAACATGAAAACGTTGGCAGCGAAATATAAAATATGCTCTCTTTTAGAACAAAGTGTAAATTAGGAAACTTAATTCCTAATTAGACGGAAAAATCTCATTATTGGATATATTTGGTGGTAATTAACTTCTTTGTTGTGATTGTACTCAAGTGTACGTGTGAAAAACCATGAGACTAATTATATTAATAAAGTAAGGACCTAAGAATGAATGCAAATATGGTCAGAATATTTGATTACATCTGATCCACCATTCGTAAGAAACTGTCCTTATTATAAACTTGGATGGATTTGCCCTTTTCCAATTTTAACATCCAGCGAAATGTTTAAAATAAAATCCAAAGAAATTGTAATTAATGCTTCAATATTTCATTCTGAAGCAACAAAGGTTAGGATACGCTTTTTGGTATATATTGTAGAAGAAATATTGAGCAAACGCCCTAAAATTGATGAGCAATACGTTCGTAAATAAAACATTCCAATTCTTTGCATTTTAATGTAATTCTGTTCAAACTTTAAATTTACTTTTTGCCTAAAGCTATTATTATTTATAAGATATTATTAGCTGAATTTAGTTAAAGTTTTATAATTTTCTCTCTTTAGAATCCTAAATTTTCCTCTAAATATTTCTTAATCTCAACAGTCTTTGCTATTCATCATTCTTTATTTTGTCTTCATAATTCAGCATCATTTTTATTTACAACTCTTTTATTGCATAAAATCTAAAATCATTTCATAAAAAAGAACTTTTACCGTTAAATTTTCTCCCGTATTAATTAATTATTATTTAAATAAATCAAGGCTAGAGTACATGGATTTGCTGGGTCAACAGTACTTAAGAAGTAGTCTTAATTCTAAATTTTGGTAAACTTAAGAATAACATTAGGTCAATTGAATAAGTGCCATTTATCGATTCATTTACTTTAAATTTGGTACCACTTACTTATTCCTCAACGATAGTGTCGATATCAGGTACTGACACAACTGTCATAGTGTTGATACCATTTACAGGCTCGGTTTATATATTATACATAGGAATTTGGCTTTTAAGTCGCAATGTCGAATATTTTATATGAAGTTAGCTTCACTACTGCAGGTTTACACATTCGTAAAGGAGATTGTACCGTCCTATTATCTCACACTACTCACTCAAATATATGATGAGTAAGGGGCGTAATATCGGCTCCTACTGATAAGTCGCCAGTAAACACGAAATGAATATCCAATAGATTATACTTTCCGTTTACGCTGTATTTCTTTTATCCTTATGGTCATATTTGAACTAATTTTTTACTTAGTGTGCAACACCAAATACATAATATTATATATATATATATATATATATATATATATATCCATATTATTACACTGCAAAAACAGTATTAAATTACTATTCTGTTCAAAATATAGTCTAATTATTTTTGAGTTAAACTTACTCTTTTACTTGAACCTGTGTGTCAAGGCCATTTTAAAGATTAGTGTTTATATAATGTGTTAAAGTATTATTCCTTTATTTAAGGCATATCTACTTCCGTATGCCTTACGGAAATTTTATGTAAACCAAGTTTGTCGAAAAGCTATATTCTGTGCGTATTTGCACAATATGTAAGGAAAAATATACGCAATATACCTAACAACGGAGTTATGATTTAGTTTAAAAGACAAATCTGAACGTAAACCATTCAATAAATAATTCTCATTTCGTCCCTATGTTTGTTATATAATTAGTGCGGTTTCTGAAATAAAAACAACGTGATGATAAAAATATTAATCAATGAATATAAAGAAGAATTTGGAGTATATGTGTGAGAACCCTATCATAGGAGAAGAATGAAATTATTACCTGAAAATATAGGTACGTTAGCCTAATTAGGAAATTTGAGCAAGATAATTTCGAATAATTCTAGAAAGTTGAAGCGATGATTTGGAGGTACACACATTGTAGTCTTTTACAGACAGTCATCCAATTTAAACATACAACTGCATACAAGTATTAATCCATTTGGTAATTATAATAATGGAAATCAGTTACTAGCTTATGAAAATAAAAATAATAAAAATATTTTTATTTCCTCCAATTCAAAAAAATACTTTAAAATTGTTTTTTGAGAAGTTTATCAAATAAATGAAGAACTGCCAACCATACTAACACAGTTTGACAAATAGCTCGTCTAACTCGGAAAATGGTGCTCTAACCACTGAGCCATCCTGCCGCACATTAGTTAGAGGATCAGATTTTGAAGCAGACGTAGCCAGGTCTAGGTGCTGTCTGCGGCAAATTCTAATCAGTAAGTGATGAATTTCCAATGAGAATGAAAACGGCCTACTGGATATATTACCTGTTTTACACTATAAATACTTATTTTATACTGAAAAATGTATGCACATAATGGGTCTTGATTAAAGTATTTGTTATCACTCACTGACCAACCAATGTTCGTTTAGTTATATATATATATATATATATATATATATATTAAACATTGCTTCAAATTGTTTTTTAATTTGTAAAATTTTTGAAGAGTAAACAATTATCAAAACTTTCAAGCGTTTGGAAATAAAAAGCGTATTCAGCATATTACCTCTATCTTTATAAATCCTAAATTATTAATGTCATGCAGTCCCTTATATTGGTTCCTTTACCGATATGATCAAGTTGATGCCTAATGGACGACATTTAACACAGGAACCTTTTACAATATTGTAAACTTTGTTACGAATTTCTCGTTTATGTTTCATTCTAAGTTTAAGTCGTTATGAAAAAAGGGCATATATTAAGATTCAAATAAATATTGTCTAAACTGGAGTCTACATTATAATCTAGCGTCTACGTTTTTAACAAAAAAGTGACCAACTAATTTTCACTACATGCTAGTCCGTTTTGAAGGTGAAAACGCAGTTTAATGTCTTGTCTAATCCTAGTTAGTGAATGAAAACATTAGTGCCTATATTTCTTTTTTGGCGACACTTTTTCCATACTCGACAAAGTTTCGTAATTATTAGTGATATAATTTTTGGAAAAATAGAATTCTCTCTCTTTAAGAATATGTGGATTAAAATTATAAAGGAGATATCTAGAATTGGTAATACATTTACTGGCAGCATTTATTTAAGTTTTTCAAAAATTATTTTTTTATGAACATTTGTTTTGGAAATGATATAAAGCGTGATATAGATATGAACTGAATCTGTGCATTTAAACTTAAATATATATAATATACATAATAAGTTATCTGTGTGTGTAATTAATATACGTAAAATCATGTCAAATTTCATTTCCACCATAGTTTGGGACTTAAAATGCAATTTAGAAACGCGTTAGATTTTGTGCCGAACTGTCGTATTTACAGTTGTTTGAATCGTTTAAAGTCGGCTTGCTTTTTGTTTAAAGCTTGCAATATAGACTTTTATAAAAGTTTTTTGTCATCATCATCGTAATCAACGATTACATTATTGAACCTACTACACAAATGCCTAGAAACCTCAAAATAATTGGTAATCTTGATTGCATATTAATGGTGCAGCCATCATTACATTTATAAGCAACGATAAAGATTTGACCAGACGTGATTAACATTGCATAATTAAACTTTCGTACCCTTCTCGTTAGTCAATTTACTGTTGTACACAAATCATCATTGTTTAAGTTTTCCAATATATCTAGAGTTTCATTTGACAGTGATCTGACTGCGTTCTGAATCTCGGTGTTCCAAGTTCGTAAAACTGAGATTAACTAAAACTGATTTCGATTAATCCGTCATGTGACAGTCGTTACTACTACTAATTTGTGGAAATTGTATTATAAAACGGGACTGATGTTTTTCTCAACTTCGCGTAATCAAATGTAAAATATTTCACTTCCACACGCACAATCAATAATTGATTATATTTGTGCCAGTTGTTATTGAATGTTTTTGATTTTATTTTAAGTGCGCAATTCATATTTATTTATTTGGTACCGCAATACTTGCATTAAATTAATGCTGCGTTTATTTATTGAATATTGTTTAATGTAGAATAACAAAGAAAAAATATTTTACAAATAATGTCTGCAAATCCATTTCGTAGAAACAAAATTCAAAATGCATTTAATTTCATTGGTGAATTTTTTTTAATTTCACAATCAGGAAGTTTCCACAATGGATAAAAAGCGTACTTTTGTTGCCTTGGTGTTTTTACAATATTTATTTTCCTGACTCTTTATCCTAACTAGATACCCTTTTCAAATAAATATGCACAACTTCCGTCTGTAAAGTGGTCTCCATATATTACCCGGAAAAGCTTTGTGTTTGTAAGCATTTACATCGTCAAAATATAGCAATCCGCCCGTCTGAAGTGCCAAATTAGAACACTTTCTACACGTGTAAATAATTTAAACAATATTAACATAAGCATAGAAATCAAAAACACACCCTATCAATAGCTGATTGTTTAGCCTCAGTCAATATTCAATAAAAATAGAACTTGTTCTAAATATCTTAAATACTTTAAAAAAATCTTATTCACCGAATGATATCGCGCGTTAGTTATATGCGAGTAGATAAATGATATTAACACCAATGTTTGTTGTACTAATTTATCGATAAAACAAATGTAGACACTCAGTTTGCAAAAGCAAGACAAAATTGAATTAATTTTAATCAATAAGGTGTTGATGGTATGCGCGATATGCGAAAAAGAACTCCGCTCTCATTTTGTTTAACCGGTCGCCAAACGTAGCTTGATTACAATCATTGTAACTTCTCAAGTTCACCGACCCGATTTTTCATCATAATCTCATTACGGGTCATAATTATCAAACCACACTGCATATATGATGCTTTTAACAGAATAGATATGACTCGTATTAACAACATCAGCTGTCCATTCTTTTTCTATGCTATGTAATAAATTAAACCAAGTTAATTGCCAATTATTTGAAGTCGCTAAACTTGTTTTAAATAAATAATTGTTACCACATTCTGGTTAATAAACTATTGCTTAATTAAAATTCTGATAATAACTATGCAGCAAAAAAGCATTTACGAAAATGTTTGTAAAACCACTTTGCATGAGATCCTCATTTCTAGTTTGCTATAACGTGCTTAAATTTGATTTTGATACTTGAATTTAGGTGTTTCGTCATGGCCTGACAGTGATCATGGAATTTCAATACACCACTGCCTGTGTGACGGATGGCGAGGTTTTCATGTTGTGCAACGGCATAAATAAAATATTTCTTTCTGTAAACACCATCTTCAAAATTGTGTTGTACACAAGTTATGTGGCATTAATCTGAGGAAGGCATGTAAATTGTAATTTGAAAAGCTTGCACATTTAAATTGTCGTTCGCACATCCTTAAATATTTTTTTTAAAGATTAGCCAAGACTTTTCAGTTAAATTTTTTGTCGGAAAAACGTTATTATTATTTTATTGATAATTTGAAAAAGGGATTTTTCAACACTTACAATACGGCTGATGCCTCAGAAACACTTTGCCAAGAGATTAGTGTGGTAAAACTGTGAAAATTATTTAAACGGTGTTAGTCATCAAAGCCACTTTTTCTATGATTTTGACGCTAGAAATATGTATATATATTTATATCCGTATTAAATTTCAACATTTTTTTTAAAACATGAAAAATAGAATTGTTATCCATAGTACAATATTCATTAATAAATCTTATATTGAACAATATCAACAGCCATTTTTTCTTGATTTGTTAATACTTTTGCTCATCCAATCCTAACTTTACATTTGTCGAAACCAGTGCCCTCTTAACTACTTGCCGCTTCTGCACAAAAATGGGCAATTTATGAACATGTTATTATCACAGTCTAATATTTTGGTAGTAATAACATTTCAAATCTGTACAAGGCAAAACCGGATAAAAATGCAGTTGAAAATAAAAATCTTAACCCATGCTTAAAAAACAAAAATTAATTATAAAAGAAGTTAAATAAGACTGGAATGAAAAGATAAAAAACAGACCTTCAAAAATAACTTGTGCCGCAAAAACCGACACATCCATAAATTGCGAACCAATTCAAAAGGAAAACAATGAGATAGTGCATGGCATTACGCAAAAGAAGTCTAAATTGCGCAAAAGAAAGCTAGACATAGCTAAAAGGGGATTGGTTACGACTGTACAATTGGGATTGGATGAACGAATTAATAACGAATCCAGAATAACGGCAGTAGATATTAGAAGAAATAAAATTCAGCAATAAATATTATTCCATGCATTACCGTTATTATTTCATTATTAAAAACGGTGATTTGTTATTTTTATTAATTAATATATATATATATATATATATATATATATATATATATATATATATATATATATATATATATATATATATATATATATATATACATAAACGGTAAATTACAAAAATATAAACGAATCTGTGAATAATGGCTGTAGATATTGAAAGAAATAAAATACATTATTAAATTTTATTCCATGGATTACGGTTGTTTTATTCTTATATCTACATATATATATATATATATATATATATATATATATATATATATATACTAAGTCTGACAAAAGACGAACCTATTTGCTTCATAAATTTAATTTTTTTTGTGATTTAAAAACATTTATATTGAATTATGTACATATTGCCAGTGTAAACTGGACGCTGACTGAGATAGCATTGTCAATTCATCAAGAAGTCCGGTTTGCCATTATATTGAACCTACACTACTTGCCAGAATATGCCGCGACTAAGTCTCGAACTCGAGCACACTTGCTTTTGAATCTCGGGATCATATCACTGCGTCAACTCAACCGAACCCTTCTCGCAGATTCCAGCGCATGGTTCGCTTTATCTATAGACAGGTCCTATTTGGCATCCATCTGAGGCTAATTTCTTTCACTACTCCCCAAATATCTGTATATTATATTGTATATATATATATATATATATATATATATATAATATATAATAATAATAAATGATGAAAAACTGAAGATTCATGGAACTACTTGTATGATGTATATATGTTGTCATGAGAAATTATCAACCGGTAAATTTAACATAAGGAAATCATCAAGTAGATCGATTTCGGCCTTATGCGAAACTGGCCAAATATTTGCCAATATTTGCAATAATATTTCATTAAATTTCGAACAATAAACAGCACTATTAAATAAATGAGATCAAGTTCACTTTGACTAAATGACGGGCAATTTATTGCAAAATTGTTTAGAAAGAAAGCAATTTTATTTCCTGTTCCCATTTTCTTGCCTTGAAGTGAGTAAGCAAATAATATTCATACGCTTTTGGTTAACGTTCGTCAGCCAAAATTTTGGACATGATCGGCATTTTGGAACTCTTTATTCATTTAGATCAGATTAATCGCCCTTTGAAGTGTTACGCCTCGGCTAGACTTTTGCTAACTTATTATTTCCATATACGAATGTATTTATGAGTAAGTTGGTTATTGTTTGAAAGTCATTTTTTATGTTTTATTGTTTTGTCTCAGTCGTTACACCGTTGTGTCCTTTCGGCGATTCATATGATAACACTAACACCTCTTGTTCATTTCGTTAAATTAACGGTTCAACAATACAAATTTTTCTTCCACAGTTTGCCCACATTCAGCTGAAATCTCCAATTATATTGTTGATTTTGATCAAATGCAATAAAATTTCAGCGGATCGTTTGTAACCACGAATTTGAGACTTCATGAAAAATTAAACGAAATTATCAACAATTTTCCGGTGTGCGTTGTTTATAAAACATGCTCTCAAATCGCTGATTTTTTTATATTGGGCGCAATTTCAGAAGTGAGCTTTAGTAGATCGTATTATTCAAATGATGTTGCATCAGCCTAATGGAAATTATTTAGAATTTTCCTATTTATTCGTAAATTTGCTCACGTGTCAAATAGAAACGCTTGGGAGTTCAGCGGAAAATCTATTTTGATACCGATTAGCCTTTTCGAAATTATTTAGCATAAGCTTCCTCATTAAAATATGTGGTGCATTTCTATCAGAATAAATGGTCAGCTACAATGAAATAAAAATTATATTAGGAATACTTTTAATGAGTTCACTCTTCACCTGTGATGGACTAAACCTACATTTCTCAAACTTGTCCGAATTATAATACAAAATTACAAGTGGTTCTGTAGAGTAACTAAATTGACGCCAATTGTTGAAGGCATCAGAAAACAAATTGTGCAAAATGTATTATTTTAATCGCAGGATCTCCAATGGAATGGATCTACGGAGCAGAACTTGATGATTTTGGAAATTTCAAAGCATAAAAGTAAAATTAATAAAGAATGACTACTAAAAGATTAAGCCTATTTCTTCGGTCAATCGGTGAATTCTACTATTTCTGGTGATCTTCTTCACGAACATTTAGTAGGATCTACCCATCTTTAAAGCAATGCTTTCATCCCCAAGAGTAATAAAAATTAAATGACACAGTAAGTATTAAATTTTCCACTTATATTCCTTATAAAAAGAGAAACGACTCGTTGCTTTTGAGCGGAGATGGCCAATACCTTAGAAGTAAACTAATAGAAAAAAAGAAATTAGGAGGAATTCGAGAAATGATTATTCGACAAAACCCTCTGTTACAGAGCTATAGTTATGTGCAAATCTAACAAAGGTGTTGATTAGAATGACAAATCGAAAGTGTCGAAATTTCGGCTTTCATACCAAATTGTATTATTTCTGTTTACGTCGAACTGGCTAATTTAATGATAATGTTCATGACTGCATAGAAAATTTCCAGCCAAGATTTCCAGTGAAATACAATGTATGCGAGGATACTACATATGAGAACCGCCTACCTAATTTTGCTTTTCATCTTTATGCATTGCCGATTAATATTCGTTAGTCAGTTAGTCGGCATACTCCGATGATGATCATGGAAGATCGAAAGGTGTCAGAGCATGCGACGGGCGGCAGTTTTTCCCTGTTGTTCGACGACTCGTTAAGCAAAATGCGATAGGTGTTTACTTCAAGCTTTCAAACTTGATTGAAATAATTGTTACCACCACCCGTACAGTCTTTGATTGTTTATCTGTATTACATACATATATATCGCAAAAACTGCAATAGAAATTGCATAGAAAACTGCATAGACATTTTGCAGCCGATATTTCCAATCAAGTACGTTGTATGCTGGACTACTTGATGTGAGAGCCGCATAGGTAATATTGCTTTCTTTAAATGTGCATTGTGGTTTGATCCTCCCTGGTCAGTTATCCATCGTACTATGGTTGTGTTCGTGGAAGTTCGAAGCGCTAAGTACATGCGACTAACGGTAGTTTTGCTAAGTAGTTTGACGAATGATTAAATACAATGGGTTTGGTGTTAACTTCAAACTTTCGAACTTGATTTAAATAATTGTTACTACCACCCTCGCAATCTTTTTTGATTTATTAAATGTTATTTGTTGAATGTTGCCCATTTTATTTGACATGGCTTTCGGCTGCCGTTACTTTTATTAATAATTTGGGTAGTAAATATTGGAAGACAACGGCTGTATGAACAATTCTTTTTCTGTTATTTACATTCCTATTGCCATAAATAATGAATTGCAAACTGATTCATCATGTCTTCTGTGTAATTACTGGGAGTGCGTTAGAGGAAATCTGGAAGCAAATCGTATAATTAACGGAGAAGATAGAAGTAATTCCTTCGTCAAAGAGTCGCGCTGCATATGAGAAACTAAATTGATGAAGAAACGAATTATTATCTCCCCGATTAGCAACGGATTTAAAAAAATTGTGACTCACAAATTTTGATAAAATTCAAACTATTTGGTATATTAATATGGGATCTCATGCTCGAGAAGCAAAATTCGTTGAAAAATAATAAACAGGAAGTAAAATAAAAGATTGTGGCATATTTTAATATACGTAATAATGTACTTTTACAATGGCTAAAGAGAAAATAATTTCTGAGTTGGTTATTTTGAAAAAAATGTAAAAAATATTTCGATAATTTCACAAAAATAAGATCTGTAAAAAACCATGAATTATTTTACAGGAAATGGATAACTGATAATTTTTCAACGAACATCTAAGTTATTGCGAAGCAGAATTTATTGAGGTTTATCAACGCATCTTACAACCAATATGAAATCCTAAATATACACCCACGCACACACATCCAACTACATATTTCAGCTAGAAGACGAGAAAATACTTAAGAATAACTGACAACAGAATGATCGCAAGTTTCGCCTCATTATTGTGCACTAACAGACAAAATTAAAATTAAAAAAGTTAACTCACACAATGGAATAATGAAAATTAAAGATATTTCTACATACATTTGGTCGTAAACTAACCATTATCGGTATATTCAAAATCGAATAAATTACCTTTGACGACACCTATTAACACCACAATAAGGATTAGTTTTTCCAAATCTCTTTCGAGGTTTAGAACTTGGTGAATTTTCAACATAATGAGCGTGGTTTTTGAAAAAGGCAACTGCCGACTCATTCGAATTATCAATCAACAAATATCGAGGAAAATGTTTGATGGATGTACGACAAGATAACTCGACAATATACAACTATTTAATCTACGAGTAGTTTACACAGGAGCAATTCTAATACAAGCAGAGAAGGCCACTACAAGTAAGGAAAGTAAAGTCTCTTTCTTTTTTTCGCATTCCACTTAATGGAGAAAATAATCATGATGTGACAATGACGTTACGTAGAAAATCTAAAATTACCGGATAATATATTGAGCGAGACTGCAGTATTCCGGAATAATTCCTGAAAACAAGAATAATTAACTAACCTACTAGTCTAATGTTAAGATGGTGTATATTTCTAAACTATAGTTGAATGGATTTGCATAGTATATGTACGCAGAGAAGTTTATTGAATTCATGTTTAGACAACGGCTTATTGGTTTTTAAAAAGATAACAATAAGTCATTCTTCAAAATAAATCTTCAATTTGTGGTCTTCATTCAGCGGCTGTAACGTGTCCTTTAAATTTTTTTTATAATGGCATTTTTTTCCAATTTGACATTTAGTGTGAACTTTATTAAAAGAGAATAATAAAGTTGGTAACTACATAAAAAAAGGAGGTTTAATTATCCCAGGCAAATCGATAATATTAAAGCATTTATTTAAAACAGGTTACACAGCTAAATTATCAAACTTTGTTTATTATTTGTATAATTTTGCTCAACACCTATACGTATGCGAAGATCTATGATACCGGAAACATTAGAATCGAATCAAACTGAATTTTGATAACTCTTATATGAATTAGAGATTTATTTTGGTGTTCTTGATCTGTTCATAATCATTGGAGGACGAAATGCTACTTCCTTAGGATTAGTGTTTATCAAAAATTTGCAAATATGCTTTTTAAATATACTTATGAACACTCGCACAATCGATAATTGTTTATTTTTGTAATTTTTTCGTGTTTAATGAAAGCTGCAGAAGTGTTTTGATCGTGATAGCTAAGAAATACTTCAGCCACCATTTTTAGTGAGGGACAATAAATGCCTTAATTACTATGAGTAAAAAACAAATAATTGATTTCACAAAACTAATTTATGCATATCGCGTTGAAACTCGTTATTCAGTTTGTCGTTGTACTCAGATAATATTCATAAGTGGTCGACATGCGACTTTTTGTCTATCTGACTAGAGTTTTGCTGTTCTGGACTATTGGACAGATGCAGTGGGATTTGTGTGTACTTCAAGCACGCAAACTTGATTTGCAGAGAATTTATCATCACCCGTGCATTTTGTGATTACTCAATCTCATCAATTCATATAATTGAGATAAAGTCGACAAGAACTTTTTTCGTGTTTGCATATTCATAGTCAATTTAAAAATTTGTCATTCATCTAAGCGTAAGTTCTACATACCTGAATTTTATTAGAAAATAATTGCATTGCAATTTGATCCTCGTAATTAATTTTTGTCTTTGTGCTCTGTGATGGAAGTTTGCAAAAATGTGTGACTGTAAAAATGCAATAGTTTTGGTGTTGAAAATATGCTCCTAAACTTGATTTAAGGAAACAGCAATTAAACAGTTTAAACAAATATTCAACTGTTCAGACATAATATTTTCTTTTGAGCATCTTTACAAATATCACTATTATCGAGCATATCACCGAAATTAACCAAAATGTCGAATAGCCTCAACAGTTAAGCATCAGAATAACACAGTTAAAAAAGAATGATTCCATTGCAGCAAAAATCCGACTGTAAACCGAAAATCAGAACACGGGCAAACGTTGAGGACCCATCAATCAAGGCCAAATAAAACCGTGCATCTGGAAACGTAAAAGATACAAGATTTTATCGAACTACGAATGTTGTCAATTATCCCGCCCAAGAAAATGGTGGAAGAATAAAAAAGAAGAACAGCATCAGTACATAACCATTTAATAAAACAGTATTCAGAAATCAGACCATACTTATTTGTTCTGCCATTACCACCCCTTCGTGCAAACAAACATGCAACTTTACACACTTACAAATTTTAACTCAAGTCATTTGTGGCCACTTCGTGGGACTGTTGATAAGGTATACAGAGAAAATCGATGACCAGAACGATGTTTACGCAATGAAAAGGAAGTCCAAGGACAAAATGAATGCTTTATCAAATAATTCAGAATTGAATTAGTCTATTTATTTACTGTAAAATTATTCTCTATTACTCAATGGTGTTTTATATGAGAAATAATTTATTCGTTATATTCGGAGGCAAAGAGCATTCTGAATATAATTTGATGCTGAGTGTTATTAGGCGTATAAATGTCTAAATTAAATCATAAAACCGAAAGGACTATTGCCAATTTTTCTAGGTTAATCACAGTAGTGCGTGTTCACGAATACCGGGGTAGGCTTGCATATGGGGGCCGAAATAGACAAAAACTTTCAAAGATGCAGAATAGTGTGCATACACAGCAATGCAAAGTAATCAACTGCATGAAGTAAACATAAACCATGTTTGTTTTTACGGTAGGATTTACGTAATCTCCGAATTTTCATCGAATATTGAGACCAAAACAGCCATCATATTAGTGAAACCTGTGGATAATATATCAAAAACGTTTTGGCTTAAGAAGCATTTAGGTGTCCACTATTAAACAAAAACAAGGATTTTAAAAGTCAGAAAACATTCAGGCTAAAATATTAATTAATATTTACCAAGTGTGCTTTCTCAGACTTTTGCTTGGTATCATTTTACATTATTTCATGAATTTGTACTGTCTTTTAGCCCACCATTCATTATATCGTTTCATGTATGTATTTCTGTTTTGCACGTACAACTTAATTGATCAAATTTATTATTGCAAGCACGCTTAATTATTTCATCCGATTATTTTATCTTAATTTTATCATTTCTGATTTTTCTGTTTCTAATAAATAATAGTTTTATGCATTTTGATTTGTCATGGTCATTGCTTTAATTTCAAATGCATCTAAATAAATAAACCTTAGATTTTTATGATCAACTTAAGCCATCATTTAGGAATTACCTATTTGCCAAAGAAATCAATTTAAAAGAACGTAATTCAGATAACAACCCTTCGCCATAACTGCCAGCTGCCCTACATCTGTCACACACATACACACGCAGGATTTAAAATAATCTTGAAAAGACATTTTTCAGTTTCCTCACCTTCATAAATATAAGTAGCGGTAAATAAACAAATTGATGTGTTCCTGTACAGTAATGCATTTTTATAAATGCTATTTCTATACTTTAAGCAAATGTATATTTTTTCTGAATAAATACACCGTTGAATTGCTTAAATTAAATTTAGTTTAGTTTAATAAGTCAAATGATTTTAAAAGAATGTAGATACGCAAAAACATTTATTCAGTTATACGTCATGGTAAATAGCCTTAAAGTGAGGATAAATTTAATATTCGGAACAAAATAGCTGATATTTGATTTACTGCTTTTTTCAGGTTATGCCATGTGTATAGGATTCATACAATTAAACAGATATACATTTTGGCATGTGATAAGTGTTTCTAATCTGTCGGACGTTAGTTTTGCTATGTAGTTCGACTACTGATTAAATACAATGGGATTTGTGTTTACTTCGAGTTCTTAAAACTGATTTAAAGAATTTTTCGAGTCCTTAATTTAAATCAAAATACATAAGGAATAAGAGGTCGTTGCGTTATTATTTAGAATGCCGATTCCTAGAGAATTCCGCCAAATCCTCCTGCATCAAAGATTTCTATTCTCTATCAATCCAATAGAAGAAATCTCAAAAAAATATCTAAAGATCTAACGAGCACCATTTCTGCGGTTGACGACACGAGATAGACATGATAAATGCTTCTCTATAGATATAATACGCATACATCCTATGTCATATAATCACGGTGGCTTCTAAATTATTTTTACCTGTATAAATTGACATTTTTACCTTCGACTTTGATAAATAGAACATCTTAATATTCTATATTGATGTCCATCTGTTTATGTTTGATTGCAAAAGTGTGCCATCTAGTGCAATATTAATGCAAAGTTATTCTTCTTAATCCACTGCATGTGTCACCATTTTCAACCAGGGATATTTCTATATAGTGCTAATCAAATTCCGCCGCGTTTTTGAATTCTTCTAGATATATTTCAAAGAACATGTAATGAAACTAATCTGTTTTGTCATTTTCAGAGCGAGAGTTATTTATTTATATGCAGTAGCGTTTTAATTATTTAAAAGAGCAGCTTTTTAAATTAATGTAGCATCATTCACATGTCGTTCAGGTTAAATATTTAAAATTTCGCGTGAACAAACGCTACCGGTCTAATTCCTGAAAGAATAACAATTGCGGAAACGATTTATATAAACCTAGAATTAAGTAGTGGGATGATAATGGTTACAACACAAATATAACACCTTTCAACCAATAAGTAAAAGAGAAAACATAATTTTGTCAATTTAATTAGCTCTCATTTTACAAAACTAACGTACACATAATAATTATATTTATCGGAATTTCTTCATTGGTATCATTAATATGGCTTTAAAAGAGTTTACAAAACGGTAATTTTCGCTATTTACGAGAGAATATTCATTGGATAAGTGACATATATTGCATTTTAGGAACATTCTCGCAGCAGTTTCACGATGTTAGATTTTAGTGTGACAGTAATATGAGGCACATTTGTATGAAACATTTATGCTCTAAATATATTAATTAATTTTATATTTCGAATGATTAATTCTATTACTCAATCATTCATTTTTGGAAATTGGCACAGTTATTTCTAAAGCATAAAGGATATTTTACTACCGTTACTAGTTATAATGCATTAATGTTGTATATATATATATATATATATATATATATATATATATATATATATATATATATATATATATTATTACTTTTCCGAGTTCCAAAAAGTTAAATAAAATGTTATCAGATTGAACAACTTACCATAAGCAAGTCTGATCGCACAGTATTTGTATATCAGCAGTTTGGTACCTTATCAATGTAAATTATAATCTTTTTGCGGATTCGATCAAGAATTGATATATATATTTTAGTCTATATGAAATAGGTGTCGAAAATACCATACCAACAAACTATCTAACTGTCTAATGGATTACATCGACAGCTGATTGAGTCAATCACTAAAAAGGGAAATGAAAAATGCGTATTTAGGAGAGGAAAATAAAGCGATTTACCTGAAAATCCCATTGAAAGGGGATGCTGATTCTCGCAAAGCAATGCAAAAATATGTATATTTGATGCAACTAAAGGGCGACAGATATTTAAATTAACACGCTCGCCTTTACTAACAATCAAGGAGAAGAAGCCGCTAATCTCGAACCCGAATATTAATTACCAAAATACATGTTTAAGTTGTGGATCAACTTGCGTAGGCCAATCGACTAGACGGTTTGTTACACAAATTGAATGAATCATGCAACTTAAACTCATTTTCTAAATCAAATGGCAAATATTCATCTGTAATTTTGCATCATATCAATAAAACCTCGCACGAATGTTCTCCAGATGTGGCACTTACGTTAATTAGAAAACGCAGTAACAGGAATGAGTTAATCACATATAAAAATATGTGAGAAAACAAACTTCATCCTGAATTATGCTTACGGAAAAAGCACGTTAGAACATTCATTTGTAACTGGAAGTTATGCACGTAATAAAATGATTGTATTTTGTATCTGTTTAATTTGTGTTATTGTTGCTTATAGAAAGGGCACTATACATTTATAAGGCTCGCTCTCTAAAATTATATATATATATATATATATATATATATATATATATATATATAATATATATATATTTCATAAACTATAAATATTTTTAAAACTAAGTTTAGATATTTATTTTCAAACGGTCATTTGTATCACCAGAACATCTATTGACCGCAATTTCTCATCCCAATTATAAAATATTTAGAGATGCAAAGGGGATTAAATTAAATTTCAATTATAAATTCTACAAAGCCATCGGATTAAACCCGGAAAACGTATTTTGCTAATGACAACTTGAGGAATGCACAAAATGTTTTGGTTATAGCCTTGTAAAATACCCTGAAATCAGTTTAGTTTTAGAACGATAATTTGAGAAAATCCTGGCCTGCATTTTATAAAATTAATTGCAGTTTTTCAGCTTGATACCGCTGAAATTCTTCTCATCTCATTAATTTTTTATTCAAGTAAACAATAATGTTGTTTTCGTTTTCAAATATATTATCGATTTCGATAACTTTTAGCAGGCTTTTTTCACAAAATGTGAACATCTTTTTTATTTAGACCTAAAATATGTCAAACGTTTGCTTAATTTGAATAGTAAATATTAAAAATTTTGATTCTCATTGAAAGGTGATATAAGATTTATGGTTCCTTGGTTGGATAGGGCTTCATCGATGTTTATAAACTGCCTATGACTCAGCATATTCTGAAAATTATTTGAGATACGCGGTTGCTAACAGAGTTATATTCGACGGCAATGTGATTTAACCGTAAATATTTGTAACTTCCGAAAGGATAAATTGCGTGTCAAATTGCGTTTTATTATTAAAGCCAAAAATGATTTAATATTGGGCTACAGAAAATTTAATATCCCATTTCGAAATTACTTGTTTTTTAAACTATAATTTTCCTTTTTAATGAAAACATCTAGTAAAAAACTGATTTATATTGAAATTGTCATTTCTGTAAACATGAAGATGCTAGTTGGACAAAATCAAACACTCTATATTTTTGTATGCCTCACTTTACTTTAATAAATATCACATCAAAATACCTCAGATTATGCAATTGCTTTATTACTGCTTCCGTGTAGAAACAGAAATATTTTTTTTAAAGTGGCAATAATTAATTTCGCTTCTTATTTCCATCTTGTTGCGTGGAATATTAACCATGAATCAACAAATGACATATTTATGGAGAAATATAAGTTGCTGGGGTCAAAAGGTGCCAATCATCGATGAATAGACAAATATCTTTAAATGCTATTTAAAAGAACATATTATTCATGTTTGTGTGTAAATTTCTTTTAATCTCAGAGTCAAGGGACTTTAGATAACGAATGTTTCACAATTCAATTTTATGTAATAGGATTACTTTATTTTTCTTTCCATTCGTGCTGTCAGGAATTGCTAATCGACATATTTTTTTAGCAGCGGATATCCACTTTGAGCACATCCTGTGCAAATAATGCAGACTTTCTACTTTATCCGAAACTATGTCAAACTGTTTAGGCTGACGAGAATGACGTATAATGATACCGTCCGAAATAGAATTCGTTCGACCTTTTGATTGCTTCGCATTAATAATAATAAGAAATAAAACACCGCATTAACGTCTCTTTCATTGTAAATTTTTTGTCCTTCATAAAGAATTTTTCAGATTTAATTAAAATGACAATTTTCTTACTTTAGAATAACGCGTTTATCCTTATCTAACTCCATTAATATTTTATTGCTCAACGTTTTTTTTAAGTATTTAATAAATTATAGGTGATCAATTTTGATTAAATATAATTATTGCTGTTTAATATTTAAGGAATTTTAGCAACATTTGGTTTAACATTAAGTAGAGTTAGAAAGCCTTTTCACAGTAAAATGGCTGCTGTTAGGTTTTTGCATAAATATTTGAGAGATGGTTTATAACTTATTTTTTGGCCTTTATGGTTTGTTAGTATTGAAAATTTGTGCCCAATCGACAAGATATCCATTAGTCCGTTTGAAACATAATTAATTTCCAAACAATACAATTTCGAATTGTTTTTTCAGAGAAGAAAATTCAAGTTCAATCTTTAAGATTTCTAATTTAAATAAAATATAATTAGATAGGATTTCGGTTCTTTCGAAGCTGAATTGCTTTACAAAGGATAAGATTTCGATTTCATATGTTAAGAAATAGTTCATGTCCATTCGATAAGATTTATATTCTTTGCTCAGACAAAATAATTCATGTCAAATCTATAAGATTTAGATTCGTATATTTACAAAATAATTCGTGCTATCGATAAGATAATTAATTTTTAACTTTAAATTTAATTCATATCCAATGGATAAGATTTCGGTTTTTTCCAATGCTAATTCATTTCCAATCGATAAGATTTTTATATTCCATATTTAGAAATAATTCACGTCCATACGATAAGATTTCTATTCTTTTTTCAGACAAAATATCTCATGTCAAATCTATACGATTTGTATTTGTATGTTTACAAATTAATTTTTCTTATCGATTAGAATACTAATTTTTGTTTTAATTAAAATTCATGTCCAATCGATAAGATTTTCATTTCCATTTGGAAAAAAAATTTTTTTCCGAACGTTATGCTATTTATTTATTTGTTTAAAATGTAATTCATTTTAAATCGGTAAAACTTCTGCATACAATTTCCACAGAACCACTCATCATAAGAATTAAAACAATAAAATAATAATATCTTGTTTAGAGGATTTAATTTCTACGCACTGGTTGATTGATAATTTATTTCTGACGTTTTACCAGGTAAATATGGACATACAAGTTTGTGAGTCTGTGTATTTATATCGCTAGGATGAATTCAGTTAAATTCAACTACATGCATGCGTACACTCATGTAAATGAATTTATAGTAAACCCAAAAATTTTCTGACATTCCACTGGATAAATACCTACCATGCATGCGTATGTTCGTTAATATATGTAGTCTTTATATTATTGTAATTTTTGTGCAAGTGTACGTTCATCTTTGGGCAACGTTAGCGATAAAATTTAGCTTCCACTTTTTACGCGTCTGACTACTTGTTTATACTCCATATTTATTATGACGTAATATAGTGTGCGTCATAGATTAGTTAGAGGCAAGTAATAGGAATAAACCAGACATAAATTCATGATAAAGGAAATTGATAGTAGCTAATAACATTCAGTTAATAAAATAAAGTAAAGTTTGACAAAAGATTATAGAAAATTTACTACGTAAAACAGGATTATAGTAATATTATAATAGCAATGCCTATTTGACAAAATATTTTAATGACATGTACTGTAATCATTAAGGTGTCTTCATCAATAAGATTGCAAGAAACAAATATCTATTTAAGAAAGATGGTTGATGAAAAGTTTGAATATTAAATATTATTTTAATTGCTCCTCATATACAAATATATTTTTACGTTTATGTTTATTTTTCAATTTTATGCTCACTAATATTAAATTCTAATCTTTCATAGTTAACCTGCTACAGAAGCTAATTTTCTATTCTAAAATATGTAAGTGTTGCGTACCATATCTGGAATATTGATTTTTCAATCCATATTTCCATTGAGTCCCTTCTCTTGTAAATTTCCATAGGTTACCTAATTAACATTATTGATTTATTTTGACTACGTATCGATATTCGTCGGTAATGATACCAGTTAATTTTATGCTCCGTTTCCACTATATAACATGTAAAGCTCATATATGCATGCAGTTTACTTTTTCCTTTTCTTATATTAATTGGGCAAGTGGCCAATTCAATTAAACAATGAATGACTGCGCGATTTGTGTTTTCGAGCTTGAATTAACACCACTTCAAATGTATTTAAACAATCGTTGAACAACAAAGCAAAATTACCACTAGTCACAAACACTGACGCGTTTCGACCTTCTATTATAATTATAAGACTTAGACGGCAAAGTGACTGACTAAGATCTTACCGCAATTCCATATATGAAAACCAAAATTTGATCTGCAACTCTCACCTCTAATAGTCCCAAATACATTGTACTTCACTGTAAATGTCGACTGCACAATTTCTATGCAGTCACGAAAACTAACTGATTACAGATTTTGCAGCAAATAAATATATAGGCAATACAATTAAGTAATAATTGATTGCGCGGATGGTGGATACAATTCTTAAAATCAAGTTAGCGTGTTTGATGTAAAAACAAATCCCATTGTATTTAACAAGTGGTCAAACAACATAAGAAAACTACCGTCAGACGCAACACACTGATGCGTTTCCATCTTCCATGATCATAATCAGAGTACGACGGCAAACTGACTAGCGAGTATGAAACCGCATTACACATATTTATGTTGTTTAACGACTGGTTAAATTAAACGGTATCGGTGTTTATTTCCAACTTGCAAACTTGACTTAATTAATTTTTGCAACCACACGCGCAGTCATGTATTGATTATTTCAGTTACCTTAAATATATTCAATTATATTCTCATGATGAGCGGGCCTGTAAAAAATCTATACAATTGATTACATCGAAATATCTGCAAGAAAAAATTGCAGCATCCGAAAACAGCGCAAAGATAAAAGATTTTTATTTGTTTATCCGAAAAAAATAATTTATAAGCCTTCGGTAAGATTTTTTTTCTTTTGTTAGCCAAAATAAATCATGTGCAATAGTTAAGGTTTATTATTCCTTATCTGACAAAATAATTCATTCCCAATCTATAATATTTCTAATTTTCTATCTGACAATATTAACCTGGATTATCTGTAAATCTACATTTTATGCTTTTTGAAACCATTTTGATGTATTCGTTAATAAAAAAAATTTGTTAGCCCATTATCAAATTTTTTTCTGATGATTTTATTCTAAGCCTCGTAGTTACCATGGCCCTTAGACGCTATACTATATATATATATATATATATATATATATATATATATATATATATATATATATATATATATATATATATATATATATATGTCCTGAACCTGCAATATTTTTTTACATAGTCCTTAAGTACCAAGTTCTGTGGGGCAGAGTAGCTTAGTGGTTAGAGCAATAGACTTTGAAGCAGACGGGCCGACATTGAAGCCCTGTCTGTGACAATTTCTGAACAGTACGTGCTGGGTTCCCAGTATGGAAGAAACTGTCTACTGGACGAACTGCCTTTTCTAAATTATACAATGGTTAGTTTTTACTGACAAATGAATTTACATAATAGGCCATATGCTTGTTTCAAGACCGTAACCTTGACTAAATTAATTTCTGGGCTTCTGCTAAAATCAGTGCTGACTTTATTAAAATGTTGGTATTGAAATACCGTGCCTTATATCCTGGTGTAACAATACTTTATGGATTAATCTTTGTTAATCTGGCTTTTGGCTTGCTCTGATAATTGTCATATAATATCGATAAGTATGTGAATGAATTAATTTTGTATATGTTGCATGTTCTTTAGTTGCAATGATATTTGTGTTTGCATCAAGCTCGGTTACTTAACCAAATGGATACGTGTAGTTTTCCGTGGTTATTACAATTGTGAAATGCTAAAGAATGCCTAATATCTGCTTTCAATAAACGATTACCTTCGCATTTCTTTAGGAACATCACAACTCATGCTAAACATCAAGTGTGCCACGAAATAATTAAATTGAAATTATTATACTGACTTACGCTTTTAATTGTCCTTTGCCTCATTGTGCTGTCACATATTTCATAAATTATATACCAGCTAATTCCCATATTCAGTTATGTGAATAAACGGTCTTGTCAAGGAAAATTAGATTTCTTTTTATTTAAAATCGGATTTAGCATATATATATATATATATATATATATATATATATATATATATATATATATATATATATATATATATATATATATATATATATATTACCGAAATAGACTGGAGATTGCATTAGGTAGCATGTGCGGCACATCTTTTAGTTAACACTTCTAGGCCTATCGGTAATAACTGTTATTATAGATGCAATTCTTCCGTTTATGGCACAATAACTTTCTTCGTTGGCTACATGTCTGATTTTTAATGAAAGGACGGCTGTTCAACTGAGGTTCAACTAAAAACAAAGTTGACTACGAAAATTCAACATCCATAAAACAGAATGGAGACAGTTAATTCTTTGGAAAAAGTAATGACAAAACAAAAACCAAAAGGTTTTTTCCTCAACCACACTAAGTCGGTCCATATCCCTGTGAAGCGTAGAAAAGTAAAAGCCGTTCTACGAAATTAAGTCAATTTACCAGCTATTGTTATGTTAAATCTATATTACCAATGCAAAAGAAATCCGGTCCTTCTATCGTAATTTTTTTAATGTACGCTCTGTATTTTGCCGGGTTTTAAAATGCTAAATGCGGTTAACTAAAGGATTTCTAACTTAATGTCGGTTTACAACTGAAAATTGAATGAAATCCGAAGCTCCATTGACATAGGAGTAAATATTAAAGACAAAGCTTGACAGTTAGATAATCTGTCGCATCAAATTGTACGTTTTTTGTTCAGTATGAAAGAAATATGGTCTTTCATATTTATTATTTTAAAATAAATCTAATCGTTATTTTCTAATTCCTTTCAGCAGAACCTGCCTAGGCTGTCTGTGCCTTACTTTATTGAACGCCCCTCTCTATCCCACGGAGGCCTTTTTGGTTTTAAACTGCAAATGAAATTAATTTTGTGGACTATATGGCATAGGAGTTGACAACGTCAATTTACCTACATTTTGGATATTACATGTGGAAATTTCAGCTGTTTCTGTGAAATTTCCAATACAATGAAAACCGGTCAACCAAATGAACTTCATTTGCTGTATATTTTTTATTTTGGACATTATTATAAATTCAGGATAATAAATCCTGTAATTTTTAAGACTATCACTTCCCTCAATATTCATAAACAATCGTGGCTAACTCACAACAGTTTAACTATAATTTAACTGTTAGATATTGTTTGTGGCGGAGAACTAATATATGTGCAATTATGTATTAGGTGTTGCGCACCTAGTAACAAATTTGTTCATTAGTAACCATAAGGATATTCCGAAGACATCTTTTGCACGCTCGTTTCCTGCTTACTCATCAGTAAGAGCCGGTATTACACTATTAAGCCACTATATATTTGGGTCAGGAATGTTGGCAAAAATATAACCTCCTTTTTTCCAACATTCCTCACTCAAATATATAGTTGGTAAAGAGCATAATACAGGCTCCTAATAATGAGTCGCCAGTAAGCACGAAACAAATGTGCACGAGATTTTACTTTTCGTTCATGCTTTCTGGTTTATCCTTCGGGTAATAATTGAACTAATATATTACTAGGTGGGCAAGACCAAATTCATAATTAAAAGTTAGATGGTTAGTAAATAAAATCTGCTGTAAATCTGATTGTTGCATAAAATTCATGGATTAGATTGTTTAGGAGCTGAGAGTGAAGAAAGGCTTGAAGATTCATTCCTTAACTTCGTCTACAAATTGCGGTCTATTTAATTTAACATTATTTTCTGACGCTAGTAAATTTAAGTCAGTACTAACGGTTTACAATTTGTCATATCCTTTTTGCAATTTATGTAAACATTACTCCAATAGGCTTTAGGGTGTCCTTTTACAAATAATAGCTTTTGGCCAAATTTAAAATATCAGCCTAAATGGAAAGCTTTCAAAGCAACCTAAGTTAATAATAAACTGAAAACTACATTAAATTAGGGTCCCCCTCAGGCATAGCAGAGGATAGTACAGTAGTCTTGTTGGTCGCGTCTTCAATTCATTTATGTTTGAGAAGGGCACAACAGAGCTAAATACGGTCTAAAATTTCTCTTGCAAAGTTTAGTTTGCACTTTCAATTTAATATGAATAAAATCATTATTTATGGAACTTACTTTCCCGGTGCCAAACCTGGTGGCCTCATTGCGATTGATAATTTTGTAGGTACGGCTAACTCACGATGGTACACCTAACTATAAAATAACATATATAAATTTTTTTTGTTATCCATATAAATATAACTTACACGGGTTGCCTGATCTCTTTCTTTAATGAGAGTTCGCGGACAGCTCTCACAAATCCACCAAATGAGAAACATGTAAAAAAAACATAATATGGTATCAAACCGCAATTTGCACGAAATAAATGGTGCGCTTGGGGTAGAAGGTGAGATTTATTATTGTATTGAGAACGCGCTGGTTTACATTGATCGTCTGCAACAATTGAGGCAATATTTTAGAAGTGTTCAAAAAGAAAAACTTCGTTCTAGCAGAAGAATATGATTTACTTTCTTATTTTATGAATAAAATTGTTGTATCTACATTGCAGGTTTAAATTATTTAAATAGTTCACGTTTTACACTACCACTTTACTAAAATCGATGTATAATCTACAATCCTGTCTTATTTTCTTTGCGTAGATCAATCAGCTTGTTTCTTACATATAAAGATTTCACAGATTGACATCTCTAAATTGAAAAATTACCTAATCACCAAATAGAAATTAATATTTTCCCCCTGATGAAGTTCGTATTATGTTTAATTTCGAATTGATTAATCATGAGCCCCACTGTTTATTTATTCAAGTAAAGCAATCCTATTCCTTTGAGTGGCCAACGAGATCAAATTAATTAGTGGGACACTGATTTCATTCGTTTTTGTGATTACATATAGTTGTAATATTATGGTTTACAACAATTGGTGAATTTGACACATATTTATACCGAACTGTTTAATTAATAATCTAATTAATTCTCTATTTTTATTGGCAAATGCTTTCTCCTCACTCACACGGCCTAGCAGGTAAATATTTTTTGGACAAACAGCTTGATTGATGAAATTAACAACAGAACGAAGTATTCATATACTTTTAAAATGTAATTAAGCGCAAATGTGGTACACCTTCGATAAATTCTTAACTTTATTTACACACCAAATGAAACATTAATTTGTATTTGCTCTTCCGCACAGAGTTGTTATTTGAAATAATATATTGATAGTCAAATTTTTTTAAACGAAACCCAATTTGTGGAGCATAATCGGTTAGTTATTAGCGTGCGATTATGACAAATATTGAACATCATGGAAGAAATTTGTCTATTTTATATTCATGCCTGATTGCTCTTTTGCTATCTGCTAAGAGTTACGAATTATTTACCGTTTACCGGTTTAAATAATGTTTCTTCACAATTATATGCTTATTCCAACACAAACACAGCAGTTCATTTAGTCAAATATTTCAGTTTTTGCACCAATTATATTTAAGATCAGCACTTATGTGAGAGTAAATAAATATTCCTCATTTTTTATTCATATATCATTTAAAAATGCCAATTAGAATTGCCTCGGTCAATAGAATATCGGGGAAAGGAGGATTTACTTTTATATGTATGTTATTGCTTTTCACGAACTGTACAATTATGATTCCTTTTAAGGATTGACATCTGTGTGCATGTGTCATTTATCATACTTTGTCATATTTAATTAAGTAAATTACGCAGACTAAACGAACACTGGTTGCATGGGCGGTGATAAAAATTACTATAATCAAGGTTGCGATCTTTATATAAACACCTGACCCATTAAGCTAATACATTTGTTTGTATGCACTAAGCATTATTTAGTGTAGATCAGGCAATTCATCAAGTAGACCGGTTTCGACCTTATTGGAAACTGATCAGCTACCGGACAGAATTTGGCAAGGACATGGCTCGAACCTGGGCGAATCAGCTTCGCAATCTGATGCACAAACCACTGAACCACTCTGCAGATATTGTTAATCAGCCACGGTTCACATGCAAGAGTTATTGACCCAATTAACATAAATTTTATTATTGTTTTACCAATAAAGATTCTACAGCATTACTGTGTTGATATACTATTGACTCAGTTAAACTAAGAAAACTTTACTTATTGGAGGCTCCGCTAACTGAAATACAAAACTAATATTTTAGATCAATTATATAATTTGGCAGAAGAATGTTTTATACCATGTAAAATTTAATAAAAATTGTCGCTAATCTAAATTAATGGAAAAATTTACAATTGTTCAAAAATGACCAAAACAGAAACATTTTAAATTAAACTTGTCAGCCTGTTGTCTGTAAAAATTCTACTATCGTATTTGTTCCATTTGGACATAAAACACCTCAAACACACTATTAAATTTGAAGCTCTAGCATCGCGTCTTGTCATATTCAACTAAATAAACCATTGTTCCATTGGGACATAAAACACCTCAAACACACTATTAAATTTGAATCTCTAACATCGCGTCTTGTCATATACAACTAAATAAACCATTCATCTGACAAATATTTTTTTAAATTGGAAAGCAAAACAAGATAGAAATATGTGAACGAAGAGAGAGTGTAAAAAAGGAATCCAATCAATTATTGAAGAATAAAAACGACTATGCTTTATGCTTGGTGTAGAAACATGTCTGGCTGGTAACGGTAAAACGACTTTTGTCAGTCCTCATGAAATACAGCCTCTCCATACCGTGTAGAAAATTAATTTGTCTTACTCTGGTTATTAAGAATACAGAGCCTAATAGATAATGACAGAAAGAATGGTGGCGAAAGGTTTCATTAGTAAAAATAAAACATTAGCCACCGTGGCCGTAAAACTAAACCATCTAGTCGATGGTGCTGTTCTACCACACGTGGAGAATAAACAAATGGAATATTACCTATTTATTCAGCATTTTTATAATTACACGAATAATCGTTGCACAGGTGGTGATAATAATTGATGAGTCAACAGTACGATCCTAATATAAACACCAATCTCATTATATACCTAATCTGTCACTATAAATTTGGCAATTTATAATGCAGAAAACGAAATTCATCCAGTTGACTAGTTTTGTCCTTACTTGGAACTTTTCTCTTACTGTCCAGAATTTGTCACGAACAGGGCTCAAACCTGAGCGCGTTTGCCTCGTAGTTCGCTCCTCCAAACAATAAGCCACTCTATTGCACTCTACACACATTTTTCAGTTATATATTAACTAACCGTTATGTTGAGCCTTCATTTAGGTGGAGCATTTACGGCGTCTCTTTAGACCTAAAGTTACTGCGAACCATCCCCTTCTACATTATAAAATGTTTTATTTATACTGAAAAAGGTTGTTATATGATGGAATTTGTGTATATATCAACTCTAAATTTATTATTGTTATCAATTCCAGTGCAAATAATGTTTGTTCAATTATATAAATATTTAATTCAATAATATTACTCCAAGTGGAGCTACATGTGTTCTATAACGGCACCCATGTAGTAGTTAGTAATAACTTTAAATCTAAAGAAATGCCTTAAATGCTTCACCTAATGGAAATTTTATCCAAAAATACATTAATTAGTATATAACTGAAAATTATGTATAGCGTGTGGCAGGGGGCTCCTTGTGTAGATCAACAAATTCTGAAGTACACGTGCACAGGTTCAAGCTCTGTGCGCGGCAAATACTGGAGAGTACGTGAAGAGTTCCCAATCAGAATGAAACCGGTCTACTGGATGAATTGCCTTTTATACATTATTCAATGGTTAGTTTATAATAACAAATGCAGGTATTTGAAGGGACTGGTGTTTATAGTCAGATCGCAACCTTGATATTATTATATCTGTCCAGTATTAGGATTGAACGACATGTTTTATTAATAGACAATGCATAAATACGTATATGTTTTGTGTAGTTAGATGACAGTAAATATTCTTTTTAAATATTTACATTTTTAAGCCTTTTCTTCCTAAAATATAAATTTATATTAAATAGCATTACTAGTATATATTTTAAAAATCGTTTACTGGAAACCAAATTTAGAAAATAATTTTGTTGTGATTATGCGCAAGCCGATAAAATAATATCAAGTGGGCCTGTAATCAAAATCCTCATTAGTCATGGTACACATTGTTCATATTTAATCACGACATGTTTCAGAAATTATCAACTGCGTAATTATAAGTGAAATTAATATTTTCTTAGAGTTTAAATTTAAGTGGTAATTCCTTTAATTGACATGAGCACACGAACCTTCCAGACACTGAGTTAAGTCCTGGGGAAAATATAATGGCTTCTTCTAGTCTAATGTATAAATCCGCTTTTAAATAATGTTATGATTAATTTAAAATATTTTTCCCAAACATTAATAAAACTTTATTTATTTAAAAAGCTCATTATTATCTTTATGTATTGATGGATATTTCCATTAAAGTATCAGGAATGTAGTACAAAATCGACATTTCATTTTGCGCACCTGTTTCTTAGTCTAATCATGAAAGAGCCATTAAATGGGTAATATTGTCGATGTGTTGTAAAAAATTGATAATATATATTTAACTTCTAATAAACAAGCCCATTGTCAGTCGCCCAGTAATGTCTTTTATATCAGTAGCCGAATTTTTAAACTAGAACTAAATTTGGCATGACAGGCTTTATAATCGCAGCGTAGAAATATTTATGCTTATAGTGACATTCACACAAATTTGAAAGTAATCTAAATGTGAGGAATAATATTTATTTAAAATTCGACCAAAAAATAACTCGAGTTATTTTATTCCAACCATGTCAGGTATTACTTATTGGAAAATTAAATTACATTTGTAAATTGTCGAGTAAAACTTTTTCAAAATCGTGTTATGCCGATAAATTAGAGAGACCAATATTTTCTACATCTAATTTTAACTGAAATATCTGCATTATTTTAGAGACAACTTTGCTGAAGCATCATGATGATAAGATAGGAATGCTTGCAAATATTTCGCATAAGCAAAACAGATGCAAAAATAAACGCAGGTGTGCTGAAGTTTACCGACACACTCACAAGCGATCAATCGCGGCTATGTTTTTAAACAAACATCTAATTGGCGCATGGAAGGAGATTGTCAGAATTTACTGCTTCAGCAATTTAAAATTGCTTGTTATTAATCTGCAAGAAATAGAACACGGATATCCGCTTAGTTTTGCATTAGCTTTTCACAAAAATATACTCTGTTATTGCGTGAGTGTTGCCACTTCGGAAAGCTATTTATTGACTAAAACCAATTTTGAATTTGCTACTGTAAAATCTGGCATGACCTCACAAAATAAAGCAATGAGCAGTTACTGCACGGAATGGAACAAGCAAAAATTTGTGGGCTAACTGCAAAATGTTTAGCATATGCATTGATTTTCTGTAGGTTTTTGGTAAACAAACATAAATTGACTTTGAAATAGACATGCAATTTGTTTGCCAACATGAACTTTTTTTAAATACTGATGGCGTAAAAAATATGGACTTAAAATTAGCACAAACCTCAATGATGCATTGATCTCAAAACTCAGCTTGTAACATATAGTCACGCGAAATGACGCGCATCGATAATGCAACGGATTGATGTTCAATTTTAGCCAGCAGACTAAATTTAAATAATTGATGTCACAACTCGCGCAATCAAACATTTATGAATAAAATAAAATAAGGAAATGCGGTGAAACTTTAAAGAAGGGCTTGATCGTTACAGTAGTATACATATGCAGCCAAGGGCTTAAACAATATGGACTTAAAATTTAAGCAAACCTCATTGATGAATTGATCTCGCAACAGACTTTGCAACCTATTGTCACGGGAAATGACGCGTTTCGATAATGCAACAGATTCATGTTCAATTTTTGCCCGCAGACTAAGTTTAATAAATTGATATCACCACTCGCACAATCAATCATTTACGAATAAGTCAAATTAATTTAATACGGTGAAACTTGTAAAAGAAGTTTTGACCGTTACTGTAATATAAATGTGCAGCCGACATTGTAGACAAATGAAGCGCTAATGAGATAACTCTGATTACAAGCTGCATATTATTAATTATAAATCATATAAACTTATCGGAACTATATATATCAATCAGTTTTCGTTCGCGGCTCGAAACTGAATATAAATTGCTTTGTTTTATTAGGTGCGTCGATATAAATGGCAATTGGGTTTCACTTCAACAGGTTATTCTATTTGAATAACTGTTGTCGATAATCGCGAAATCAATAATGGAAAAATCAAAATTTATTACCCTCTTGTGAGTTATGTTTTTTATAAATTGTTTCGCAGTTGCTTTTTACATATTTCCTTATTCAAGGTTAGGTTTATTTTGAATTATTTGAATAATGATTTCAAATGCATGTTTGTATGCTTTTGAAGTTAAGCGCCTTGTTTTCCGATTTTTTGCATTAAAAAAAGATGATAATGCATCAAATCAAGTTAACGATCTATGTATGAACACTAATCCCATTATTTTCATGTATTTATCGATATAAACTAAGCATTGCGTGGTGTAAAATAGTCAATTCATCCAGTAGACCGGTTTCGTCCTTATTAGGTACTTATCAGATAATGTCCAGAACTTGCCTAAACATCGTGGATACAGGCGGCGAATTATTTAAAAAAAAACAACATGCTACAGAACTTTTATATAATTAAACGATTATTGGTTGCGCGGGTGGTGATAACAATTATTATAATCAAGATTGCGGTTTTGATGTAAACACCTGACCCATTAATTACTTATATATGTCAGTATAAACTAAGAATTGTATAGTGTAGAAAAGGCAATTCATCCAGTAGACCGGTTTCGTTCATTATGGGGAACTCATCATGTACTGGCCAGAATTTGCCGCAGACAGGACTCGAACCTGGGCACGTCTGCTTCGGAATCTGGTGCTCTAACCACTGAGCCATCCTTCCGCACACTACACTGCACACAATTTTCAGTTATATACTAACTAATGTAACTTGGTTAGTCTATTTTTCCTTTAGGTGGAGCTCATATGGCATCCATTTAGACCCAAAGATCCAACTAACCATGCCCAATCTGTCATTACTGAACGGACGCCACATTACATGGGGAAGTGGTATTGAAATGAACATTTATATAATTAAACGAACATTGGTTGCGCGGGTGCTGATAACAATTATTATAATCAAGGTTGCGGTCTTGATATAAACACCTGACCCATTAATTACTTACATATGTCAGTATAAACTAAGAATTGTTTAGTGTAGAAAAGGCAATTCATCCAGTAGACCGGCTTCGTCCTTATTGGGATCTCATCATATACTGGCCAGAATTTGCAGTGGACAGGACTCGAACCTGGGCACGTATGCTTCGGAATCTGGTGCTCTAACCACTCAGCCATCATTAAACTTGTCTTAGTAATCGAAAAGAATGGTTTACGGTATCGTTTTAGACATTTACATTAATTAATTTAAAATGCATTAAATCTTTGTTTATTTTTACACGATTTAAATTATGCTTCTTTTCTAATATTTATTTTATATTACTTATTTCAAATACGGTATTTAATTTTAATTTCAGATTTGCTTATATTCACGTTTAACGCGGACATTAATAATACGATGATTGAGCATTGATGCCCTGTCTCATCTGTTTAAAACTGTAGCTAGACTGGACTATTCGGTCGTGGGATGACCTGATTATGAATGGAAATGGGGAGATCATGAAGGTCTCGAAACATCATACATCCGTCTTCTCATATCTAAAATAATTTGTTACTAGATGCGCAACACCTAATACATAATTGCATATATATTAGTTCTCCGCAACAAACAGTATTTAAATATTTAATTCAATGATGTTATAATTGCCGTTAAATTTTAAAACAGATATCGATCAAGTCCTGAGTGTATGGATTTGCTAGAGAAACAGTTGCTCAGATATAGTTGTAATTCTCAATCTTGATGAATTTCAGCACACATTTAGCTTCATTGTGTTGGTAACATTTGCCGACTCGGCAACCATAGTATTTTTAGCAGCAACTGACACAATATCCGTACTGTCGGTACCATTTACATATATATATAGTGATTTGGCTATGACGTCGCAATGTCGAAGACTTTATATAACGTTAGCTTCACAAATGCAGGTTTAAAATTTCGTATATGTGATTTTTCCATCCAATTTCTCATATTCCACACCAAATATATAGTGGTTAAAGGATGTTATACCGGCTCCTACTGATGATTTGCCAGTAAGCACGAAACGAATTTTCCCGAGATTATACTTTCCGTTCATGCTGTATCTTGATTACCCAATACAAAAATGCATATATATTGGTTCTTCGCCACAAACATTGTCTACCTTCAGTTTTATTAACGTTAGTGGCCTTTGTAAATAGGGCATATATAATATAATTTTAAAGTAAATAATGAAGACATATTTCAGAGAATACTTCAAGCTTTTTTCCGTAAATTTATAATTATTTACTTGTTATATACGTGCACTATTTTTTAAAATTAACTTACCCAATACCAAATCTGTGTTTTGCCTAGCACATACTAAATTCCATTTGTTTTGTCTCTTATAAATATTTCGTCAGCCATTGGCGGCCGCCTGCTTTAGTTCACCCATAATCAAAGGATTTTTTATTTATAAAGCTGCAGAAATATATTTAAGAATTAAAACAAACTGGAATTGATCCTGCATTATTCAAAACACCAATAAGGTAATTTTGACTAATCTAATTTCGAAATTTTTAATTCTTTTAAGCAATTTGAAAATTTCCCAGGGGCTAACAATTATAGTACTTACGCGTGAATGTCCAAACACTTGTTGTACTGCATTGCATCCTGAAAATTTAGGAAGAGAACAGCAGCGTCGGTATATATTTATTTTTACTCGAGGTCACCAATTTGATATAAACACATGACCCATTATGTACATACATTTTTCATGATAAACTAAGTATTGTGGACAGGGCAATTCATCCAGTAGACCGGTTTCTCCACGGAAAATTATGGACAGCACGCGATGAGTTTCCATTAAGGACGAAACCAGCCTACTGAATGAATTATTATAAGTTGTACTTGTCATGGTTATATGTGGGCTGTAAAAGAACACTAGATCGCCCATGTTTATGACGTGATACAGCGAAATCCGCAAGAAAGCTTTATTGCTGATGTCGCCTTTCCCGAATGCTTACCCGGCCATAATGGTTTTGTGGAGAGTTTTAGTTTGCCTCATTTCTGTAAGTTATCCTGATTAATTTACTCATAGTAGCAAGGTATTCCTTCTCTCTCTACTTCTCTCTCTCACACAGATCTCATTAATAATTTGTCTAAATTCACTTATATACTTTTTTCACTCCTTATGGTTATATGGCAGTGAAACTTTAGTCACTTTTGTCTTTTGTGTGGCTGGACATTTTGTTGATGATGATGACTGAATGAATTGTTTTTTCAACACTATACAATGCTTGGATTAAATTGACCCATGTATGAAAATAATGGGTCATGTATTTGTACAAAGATCCCAATCTTGATAAAATAATTGTCATCACCACCCCCGCAACAATCATAATTTAATCATACAAACGTTCATTTCAGAAAAAAAATTTTCATGTAGTTTTGTGTCCGTTCAATAATGACAGATTAAGGATAGTTAGAAGGAATTTTGGGTCTAAAGTGATGCTCTATAGGCTCCACATTTAGATAAAGGCTAACCAAAAATCATTACTCAGTGTACAATACAAAATTTTGTTTTGTATGCGGCGGGGTGGCTCTGAGTTTTGGGCACCAGTTTCCGAACAAGATGTGCCACGTTTCGCGTCCAGTCCTCGGAATATTATGGAAAATATTTAATGAGTTACCAAAAAGAATTAAACAAGTCTAATGGATGAATTATTTAAACCAAGTTTGCGAGCTTGAATTCAAAACGAATCCGATTGTATTTAATCAGTCGTCGAACAAAATAGCAAATCTATCGGCAGTCACACGTACTGACGGGTTTCGATCTTCCATGATCATCTCCAAAGCACGATGGCAAACTGACTAACGAAGAGAAAACTGAAATCCATATACAGTGGTACCTCGAGATACGAGTTTAATTCGTTCGAGAACCGAGCTTGTAAGTCAATCGGCTCGTATCTCAAACGAGTTTCTCCCATTTAAAATAACTGAATTCGATTTAATCCGTTCAGGATATATGAAAAATCCCCATCCCATTGTAAATTAGGAATAAAGACGTTTCAAATAATAAACAAACATGTATAATTAACAAATAATAATAATAAATAAAGAAATAAAAGCGTTATTTAGCATAGTAGTCTGACTGACGAGTGCGGCTAACGAAGGTGAACGGCAAGGAGGAGGAAGGGAGGAAGGGATGAGGGCACTCTAGACACGTACGTAAACAGCGCTTTTTTAGAACTTAAAACTATTTGCGTAACATTAAAACTAAAACTACACATTCGTTATTTCAACTGAAAGAAAAAAGACTTAAAACAATGCACGAACCTACAGACTTAAAGTTCAATCGCTTGTACGCCACGCTCATGCTTTTCTATTATTTTTTGCTTTAGTTCTATCGACATCATCCTCTTCTTCCTGTCACCATTGACCTTAGCACTCACTTTCTTCGGCCCTATGATAGCACACCATAAAGTTCAGCAATCACGCAAAAATCAAGCAAAAAAGTGTACAGCGGACAAGATACACTTCGATTCAAGCGGGCAACACGTGCGAGTGAACGAGAGATTCTCTCAGATGATGCTCGACCCTTCGCGCCAACTACCGGGAAGCTACGGAAATACGGCTTGTATCCCGTATTTGGGCTCGTATCGTGAACGAAAATATGGCCCGAGCTCCGGCTCGTATCTTAAAAAAACCCGTATGTCAGGCTGCTCGTATCTCGAGATACTATTAAATTTTTTGTGCCCATACATAAAGTAAGTTGATTCAACCAACTGTATCTCCTTTGATGACCTAATATACAGTAGATTTAGAACATTCGCCCGGCTCTTACGTATTAGAAACCAGTTAGAACGCAACGTATGTGAACATGGGATTGACTGTGATTTATCCTTTACGTCCTACTTCAATCAGTATGTCACCAGATACATAATTTCTATTATATAATTAATTTTATACTTCTTCTTCATTGAAAAATATATTTAATCTACTATGTTTATCATGAAATGATCCTGTGATTTCAACGAAAGTTGATGTCATGCCAATGTAGGCTAAACTGTAAGACTATGCTGGAGTAGCGGTTGTACAGAATTGGATATTACTCTCAATTTGCAAGAAATTTTGCTAATCTCGGAAACGATATGTTGATACCTTTCACAGGCTCGTTGTATAATATATATTGTGAGTTGGCTTTGAAATCACATTGCCGAAGACTTTATTTGAATGAATTATAACTGATTTTGTGAAACATGCTATTAAGGCAAAATTAAATAGAATAAACGAAATTTTAATACGTGTTATATTGCCTATGAATTGAAATTGACAAAATGAATCTGAAAGTCTACACCAATTATCCGGACAATGAACTTAATCCAAATGCTATTAACAGCACGGATCTAATAACTTTAGAAAGTGTTTTCTTAATTGGAAAAATCTGATTGGTTAAGATAAGTAACGAAGAATACTCCTTATACCATTGCAAAGCATAAACCTATTCAAGAATTCAATTTACGAACTTTATTAAAACCATTTCCCAAGCATATATATTATATTAGATTAATTTCTTTGTCCAAGATTGGTTACAAAGTGGTTCCTCATTAAATTTACAATTAATCAAAAGGCTTTGTTAGTGACGTAAATTTCATCATGTTGAGTGTAGAACCGATGTCATTTGAATGCAAATTTAATCTAGTATTTTTATCTTATAGTTGCTAATAATAGCGCAGGATTATCCTCAGTTCATAATTTTTCCAAAATATTTCAGATACCTAAGTATTTATCTTCTATCAATCCACAATTTATTACAACTCTTAGGCACAAGCTAATTAAGCAAATGCAATATTTCCTTTATCAGTTTCATTTATAACTCAGAATACTTAATTTCATAACAACTAGCCGATGTTTCACTACATTATTGCGCGTCACGTTTGTGTGTGTGTGTGTGTATTTTCATGACTGATGTTCACAACCGTCTAAGGCCACATTGGCTGGATTTGAATTTTCATTTTACATGCGTTAGACTATTTCTTTCCACACACTATGGGAAATGACCAATTTGAGGACGTGTGGTGGGCGAAATAAATAGAATACACCTTTAAAAGCATAATGCTTACTTAAGTGATAAAAATTCAAGACAGATGAACTGCACAAGTGCGAATTTTCACTCAACCACTCAATTGGTACATACGAACTGTAAGTTTCATAACTGTTTTTTTTCATTTCATTAGATAGGCGCAGATCACGTATGTGCATTTGGGAGAGTGTCAATATATCTAATAAATATTTAGTTAAAAATAATTAGTATACATCGGCATCCCTGTAAGTGCAAAAAAAATAATGCATTACAAGGGTGATCTCAATAAAATGGTGAGTGCAAACACAAAAAATGATGTCCCATAAATTTTGCAAAATAAGATGGTTAATTACGATAAGAAAAACTAAGTGATGAAAGGTCAATAAAATTAAAAATTAATTAGCGAAGGAATCAGGAATATAATTAAAATGGTTAATTAAAATAAAGTCCTTGAATAATAGGCTCAAATTTCGAAGAACCCGAAATTAATAGGTACAATAAGTAAGCTGAATAAAGTTGATTTGTAAAAGAATTCTAGTGTAAATAATCAAAAAATTAGTTTTGGATAATAAGCCAACTTAATTCAATTTTATACTTCTTTTACTTATGCTAACTACTCATTCTGTTTCGGTGTACCTTCTCTTCAATCCATTAGTTAATGTGGTATTCCAAGTCTTATATATCGGTATTTCAGACGCCGTTTTGGTCATATTATCATATCTTCATTCAATTGCAAACGATTCTCTTATCAATCTCGTCATTTTTTACAACTACATATTACTATTTGTTTACAGGTGTCTCAGTTAATTCGGTGGCCAGACTCCATTGAAATGTCGTGAAAAATCAGCTATAATAACACGTGCATACCCAAAAATTGTTCGGTTCTCCTTTCCGTGCCGCGAAGGAGCGCGTGATTTTGCCAGTTAACATGAAAAGAAAGACATTGCATTTTATTCCATACACTCCGTGTGTCTCTAAGTACTCAATTATTTGTTTCTCAGTTGGGATATCTATTGCGCAGGTAAACAGACTGTCTACAAACTGTTCTTATATTGTATTTTGTAGTCATTTTTTTACTTTCCTGTTTAGTCTGATGTCCGGGATTACCAGGACCCTAAAATCTTCATGTGGAGTTTCAAAGTGTATATACTTCAATTTAGGATTAAATCCAATTAAAACTTTCATCATTGTTGTTTTTATTAACTTATGAGAGAAACCATTAACCATAAAGTTTCCACGCAGTCTGACTAATTCCCACTTCTCACATTTTCTGCCTGTTATTCTAAGGCTTCTAGATGTTGATAATTTGGAGTTAATATTTCTTGATCCATGTAGGATGATTTTACTTGATATAAAGAATGATTCCAGTATCAGTATGTAGTCTAAAAATGTTATTTTTCTAATTCCTGCCCATTTCTAATTAACTTGACATCCAGAAATGGTAATTAACCCGATGACTTCCTTGCAATTTTAAATTAAAGAAAATTTATTAAAGTATTTGAACAAAGAAATTTCCCATATTATCACAAGTGTTCCAGAACTCTATTTTTTCATCCAGAAACCGTAGATAGAATTTAAGATCACAGTGGTATTCTCATTGGAATTCTCCAATTTAATTTTTTTAAATGTTCGTAAAAGTAAAATAAGTCGTGGTCATACATATACACATAATATCCATTATGTTACTAATCATTGTTTTAATTCTTTCTTTTGTGAACGATTGATTAACAAGGAAAAGTTGGAAACAGTCCAGGTCTTCAGGTTCCGGCACATCTGTGTACATTGATGCCATATCTAAGCTCGCTAAACTATCAAAATCATCTACAACAAATTTATCCATAATTTCATAAAACTTATATTGAATTTATTAATTTATGGTCCGTGAAATAGGACTTTTTTCTTATTCTATGATATTGACGTTTAGAAATTTTATTGCTCAACAATGACAATCGTAGCATATTGTTGATTAATAATATTACTTGGCCATGTAACCTATATGCTGGGTAGTTCTTATTTTATTGGTCAAGTCAGCATAACTTAATCGTTCAAACATTTTATCATTATAATCGGTTTGACTCATCAGAGCCGTAACTCCTCCTCATGAGATTTTAGTCATCCAATAATGTTCAATATTAACTAATTTCTAAGCGTTTGAGCTTTATAATTGGTCATATATTTCTTATTTAGTGTATTAAAACCACCGAAGCAATGTACAATTCAAATTTAAAATAATTATTATCTGAAAGCAGTTTAGTTATTTTACCAGATCTCGTTCCTAAATGGTCCATTATTAATGTTTCAAAAGAGACAGTGAACATGGAGCGATCCTGTGATAGTGACAAAAAACATCGAGTTATTTTAATACAACCAGCTTCGCAATTTATTATTCATTTGAATTCTACTTCGAATGAAAATACAGCATCAATGTTGTCAATGTTTATACATATATATATATTCATTGTACCCTTCCTGTGTGCAAAAACAAAAAGAAATTTTATGAGATATAAGAAACATTTCTTTCGCATTGTCTTCTCAAATATCTACTAATGAACATATCTTTATATATAAATTGTAAAGTAAAACAAGATAGAAATATGTGAACACAGAGAGAGTGTTAAAAACCGAAACCAATCAAATTGCATGCGTCACATCCAGTTCAAGCTCAATGCTTGTACGTGCTTCTTCTGCTTACATAAATCCGGCTGCAATTTGTTTATCCATATAACTTCGTATCTGGCTAGCTCCCTTTTATTTTTAAATTTAGTAATTAGTTTGAATGCTACGTCTGGAGAACATACGTGCGATGTTTCGATAATGTGTTGCGCAATACATCGAAACATCGCACGTTAGTTCTCCAGACGTAGCTAATCAGTAATTACTAAAGGAAAAACAAGATGGAGCTAGCCACATACGAAGCCTTATGGATAAACAAATTGCAGCCGGATTCTCTGTAAGCAGAGAAGCCGTACAACATTGAGCTTGAACTGAGACGCCATCTGATGGTCTCAGTTTTCATACTCTTTATGTTCACTATATTTCTATCTTGTTTTACTTTAATTTATATATAAAGATATGTTCAATAGCTCAGATATTTGAGATGACAATGCGAAAGAAATGCTATTCATATATCTGATAAGAGCCCTTTTTGTTTTTCACACATGAAGGGTACAATGAATTTTATCATAACTCGCATTTCAAAAGAATATATATATATATATATATATATATATATATATATATATATATATATATATATATATATATATAGTAATGTCCATTTCTGTCGAAGATTACACATTACGTTTATTATTAAGTATAAAAAACATATTAATAAACAAGTGGATAATGGCCATTTATTTCGAGACTACTAAACATCAATTTACAATCTTTCATTTATATTCATGCCGGGTTTTCATTTGATTATGTGGATGGCAACTAGTCTGACTCGGTTTAACCTCTATTACTTGTTTGGGCTGATTAGTAAGTGTATATGCGTATGTGTCTGTGTGTGTGTCTGCTTGCGTGGAGGGTTCTTCCTCGTTGTATTGCTAAGTTATGTATGGCATCTGGTCATTGGTGTATTGGTGAAATGATAATTATCCAAATGTTCGCATTGTTGGCTGTTACGCGTACGAATGCTTTTCCCCCGAGTGTCGTTTTTTGTTCCACGTTGTACCTCAATCTTGTTCTGTTCTTTTGGTAACAGCACAGGGTGTGCAGATTGAGATGTTTTGAGTTTTCTTTCGTTGTTAACAGTCGTCGTGATACAATATGTGCAGCTGTTTTTTTTCTTCAGTTTGTTACTAATCCAATCTAAAGCATGTTCAGTCTGGTCTAATTTGTGCTTGGCCTCACCTGGATGCAAGTAATTTTTGTTTAATTTTGCTGTTCGTGGCCAGGCGATGAAAATATAATATTAAATGCTTAGGCCCGGCGCTTTGGCGTTTTATATAAAGATGTATACAAAAGAAAGATGGTAATGTGATGTTTGTTAATCTCGAAATAAATGTCCATCATCCACTTTTTTATTAATATGTTTTATCTTCCAAATAAGAAAAAAAAATATATAAAGAGAGGTAAACAGGAAATGTCAATGGTTCTCTTTTAAATATGCGCAAAATATTGTATTACTCCTAAATCTGTTAGATTAAAATTAAATTTGCATTTAAATGCTTACGGTTTGTCTCTTAAGCATGATCTTTTCGGAAATAATATGAATTCGTTGGTTATGAATTAGGTAAACTTAAATATATACTTATTAAGGTGAAAATTAAATTATGATTGGTCTTGCTTTTGATTTGCACGCAGAAAATTTTAAATGTTTAGAAGTTTTTTCTAATAAAGCCGGTAATAAAGAATTTATAAAAGTGAGAATTAAAACAATAGCCTTTACTTATTTGTGAATCCATAGACATTTGCAAGTTAGCCCTAGTTCCATCGCAGCTAATTGCTTAATAAATCCATTAACATAGAATAAATTAAGTAAATTTCTTAACCGTGATTTGAACAGGGCATTTCCAAATGATTAGTTAGAAATTACGTCATTCCAGAGGCTGATAAAACGGAAAAACTGCCCTCAGATTACGATAATAATAAATTGGAATTGGATGTTGCTTAAATTATTTTATCAGAATAAAACAATCTATAACAGCCCAGATATGATATTCGAAATCTCAATATTGAGCGAATATCAGATAATGCAATATAGACGAAAGCGGATATAGTTTAAGCTACGGATGAGTAAAAACGATAGTTATGAATAAAAGTTATGTAATAATAGAGTATACAATAAAATAAAAAGGATCCAATTTATAGGTTAAAATGGTCAGAAAAAATATTAATTAATTATATGATGGCTAGTAGATAAATTGATTCGACACATGGTAACGCACTCATAAAAGAGACAGTTGCAACCACGGTTTATTCTTCAATAAATTTTGGTAAACCTGGTAATAAATTTAGAGTTATTGTAAACGCTCGTTGCTCCACAAAATGTAAAATACCTTAGTTTCTATGCCATTGGCAAATTCTTATTAATTTGTTGAAATTGTTGATGAATGTGTACTAGAGGCTAGCGAGAGTTTGGCGAGTTTAAATCTAATACAAATTTACACTAATGCTCTTGAACCAGAATCCATGGAGGGTTATCGACGCTTTCTTGTAGCTCACCCGTTTATACTAAAAGTAAGTAACGTGAATATTTGGTACATTATGGAGATGAAAAATTTATGTACGAGATTGGACATATTTTCGAAATGATACGATTTTTGGTGGTTCCAATGGTAAGCAAATTTATGCATTTTTCCGTCTAAATTGTTCTGGAGCCATTGCTATAATTATATTATAATTTGCCATTTGAAAATCTTCACATATTTTCCTGACGTGATCTGACGATGAGCGTTAAATGTGAAAACGTGTCTGACTTTTTCATTGAAGATAGTTATGCTAATTTTAAAACTGGCATAAAAACGATATTTTTTTAAAATATCAAATAAAAACATCCTTTTATTAAATGAACAATTGTTCAAACAGATTTTATGTCAAACCCAATGACTTGCAACATTTTGATTCTATATAACAAAATAAATCAGGTTTTATCATGTTACAAAAATTCAAGTATTTCCCAATTCTCAGATCTCATCTCATGGCCGTTTACGCTGCTATTACTTTCAATTGTGCATGGAGTTTACTTTAAAATGTAAGGCTTTTTCGATATTGTAATTTTTATTTCAATATGTCAACTTAACAATCATGTGATAAAGTAATAATAAATAATAATAATAAATAATAATAATAAATTATATATTATAATTTTGCACAAACCATTTGCAATGCCAACCAATTAAAGAAAATTCATTAAACCTCCGTACCAATCCAAACCCGTTTGAGTGTCAAGAGTTTACTCTTCTTCTGGACTTAGCGATTAGTCCTCTCAGAAGGGTTACCCAATAATTGTCATGTTTCAGAAAACTGTCTTCAGAGTTCTGGTAAATTCATAAACGCGGATTTCTTCATTTTGATCATATCCCGAGGCTTTTAACTTATAAACTAAAAATTGTAAATCATTATTGATTTAATGCCTGTTTATTAATTGCTAGTATTATAAACTGCAATGACGCGCCAAATATTATTATTGCTAGTACGACAAAATTTTAGCTAAGGTGACTCTGTTTCTATTTATTGTACAATATCCAGTTGACACTCTGACAGACTAAGGCTGTTTGAAAAAGCAATTTTTCCTTTTCAAGACCTTTATCCCGTTTATCACTAATATGAATTAGTCATATTTGAATGTTATTATTTGGAGAAAATTCTCGTTTGCTTACGCGATACGCTAAAGAAACTCTAGACACTGTGATAATTGCCTACAATTCTAATTTTTATCTCACATATGGCCCTTTATTATATTCCCGATTCATTGAATATGACATGTTCGACCAATCGCCATATACACACAATTAAATCGTGTATTTACTTTTAATTACATTTTAACATGATTTATGTAAACTAGTATATTGTACGAGAATATCTTCTGTTTATGCGGAGTGTTAAAATAGAAGGGGTTATATACTCTGTTTTCTACTAAATGATTTAGTGATATCATTGGCTACCACAATTTACATCCACGCTCTGACTGTTCTAACCATTTTGCATATCGATGTCAGTTAGCTTAATGAACCTTTGCCAATTTATTTAATATTGATTGATTTTATGCTTATTTGATAAAGAACAATTGTCACGAATAACATTAAAACTTCTTCGCTTGAAAAACAATTATTCACCGTTAATACCTACCTACTGATTTATTAAATTAATTGGAACTATTAAAGATAACGTTTATTTGAATTTCTGCATTCATAATTTATAGAGACCTTTTTAAATATGCCTTTTTAATTTTCAAGCGTAGGTGCCATACCTAAAGTTTTTTCATTAGTATTTTTCACGCATTCAGAATTTCCTTTAGCCTAAGGTTGTTTAGCATATAGAATCTTCATGTGTAGAAAATCATTTCTTACTACAATTTGTGCAGATATTTATTTTAAAATCGTATTTGTGCTTATAATTTTTGAGTTTATTTGTTCTTAGACTCGTTAGCTTTCTGGATGTGTGTTTGCTTGAACAACAATCTTCAAATTATTAACTATATTTTGGTCTTGAATGCGCGTTATTTATTGATCGGCTGTTAGAAACGCAGTTCTTTATATTCTTTACTTGAAACATTAAAATTTGTTCTCCTTCCTTTATTCCTTTGCCTGGATGATCGATTTGTTATATTTATTGTCGTCCCCGCAATTGATTATCAGCTTGAGATTAATTATATCCTCTGTAGCTCTTTAGTGAATCTGAAATCCAACTTACCTTTGAAAGAACATTCCTTAATAATCGACGTGTAAGAAATGTGCGTCACCGTTGCGCAAATGTACCTTTTCTATATGAGACCGCGTGGTCATTCCGTCAAATAATGATAATTATTTTTCTATATTGATATTATAGTGAACATTAAAAAATAATATTGCATTTTATCATTAATTTTACTGTTATTATTACTTTTAAATTACTAGTAACATTATTTATATTATTAATGATATTTATAGTTATTAATATTGGTATTAATATTCTTTGTTTAAATACAATGTATTGTTATTATCCTTGATGCTCTTGTTATTATTCTTTAAAAATTTTTTTTTCAGGACTGATGTTATTATTTATATTAATATTAATATCATTATTGATATGATTGACATTATTGACACTATTATTTTCATTATGATTCATTTAATAATGATTGCATCTATTATATTTCATTTTTAATTTTCAATGATAAAATAAATGATTGTTATTATAGATTTCAATATTCTAATAATGCAATTATTATAACTTTTATACCTATAGTTCCTTTCATTGATATTGTTAATAATATTATAATGATGACGAATAATGCTATTGTATTCTGAGAAGACAATTTTAACATTTATTAGTGCGAATTTACAAAGTTAAGTAAAAGTTGGTTTGCAAATGTGTATGAGGTGTTTTGCATCTTGTAAGAAATTACCTCAACTTTGACCAGACTGGTAAACCATAATCTGTACAAACGAATGGTGCAAACTTATTTTCACATGCGTTATGTGTTTAGTGACGACTCATTTGTAGAAGCCGATACTACGCACTGTACTTAATATATATATATATATATATATATATAGTTATTACATATATATATATATATATATATGTTCAAGAAATGGAGGGACAATTGAACAAAATACATAAGTGGGGTGTGATTGACGGTATTTTTGCCACGATCAACTGGTTGGGACGCTGATATGATTGTGTCTATATCACATGCGAACTTCAGTTGAAGACTTTTTTCAACACCCCGCCTAATTAATGATTGTTGCGTAGCAGAAAAAGGGGTAGTTTTGCTATATGTGAATTGTATTTCATCCCTTTTTAAGTGATAAACTGGATTAGATTATTGCAGCTAAGCAAATTCAACAAATAAATTTCAGCAAAAGTATAGTTTAATTGACCATTGGCGCCGTATTTTAGACACTCATTTCGTGTTAAAAGCTGTATTTTTGGTTATGTAAAACAAACGTTAAGTAAAATACTGATATCATTTAAATAGTAAAAACACCGAATAATCAATAATTTTCTTTTATTAAACAAACTACTATTTCACAGTTCAGAATGCAGGCATAGCGCACAACTGGATTTTTAAAAATTAATAAAAATTAGTTATGATTAAATTTATAATCAATTAAAAGAACTTTAGTAGCATATTTGAATTTCAATATGCCATTTGGTTAGGAATTCTCGAAACGCTTTATACATGGCTGGTTCATGATATCATCATGGGAGTCTTACATCTACTGAGTGTGTCATCCGATGCGTATATTTCTGGAGGCACTTTTTTAAATGTGCCAGAATAAAAGGTTTACTCTGCCTATTTTATTTTTCACCATTTATTTTTGTAGCAAATATGACAATACTCTCGAACTAGTTTATATATATAAAACGGAAGCTGCAAATCTAAATAAAGTATTATTTTAATTATGAATTGCAAAATAAAAATCATTTATGTTTTAGAGGTAAATACCAATGTAAGTTATAATCACCATTCACTATTTACTAATTGGTATTTTCACTGTTTTCACTTTGAAATTTATACTGTTATCTCCACTGCATTTAATAAACAACGCACATTTACTTTTGATCATTTAAGAATGAATTTTTAGACTCTACCAAGCAGTTTGACATTTGCATATTTGGCTATACTACGCATTTCTTCATGCAAAACAAGTTGTTATTTGAATTCACCTTTTTTCTTTATGGCGCTTGTCTATGATGAATCTAAGTAGAATAAATAACATGGTTACATGAAACACACTTTGAAGTTCAGGTTGTGAGACGTAGCAATTTACAATTTTATAATATGTGCTTAATTGGATCTCAATTCTGAATGTTATTTATATTTTTATTGATGAAAATTCATGTTTTCTCAGGTTAGCTAAATCATTTCTGTTTGACTTGTTAACATGTGCAAACTGGGAAAAATTACTGTTTACAATGAGTAAACATTCATTTTAGTACGTATTAAATAATCCTTTTGTAAAATGTATTAGATACGGTTCCAGTAGCTAAATCATTAATAATTTATATTAACAAAACAATACATAAAAATTAATTTATCTGTACAATTCTCTAGACGCTTAATCTTTAATATGCAAGTCTATAAAACGACGTTAATACACACATCCTAAATAAGTTATATTTGAATTTTTAAAGAGACGAAGAAAAATATATATCATTTTAGAAAAAAACTACATTCCACTAAAGGATATTACTCGCCTAGTATTTCGCTATGTTAAATTGTTTCCTATTCCGATTTTCTAACTATTTTAAATAACAAAAATGTTAATATTTTAAAGTACGTTCGTAATAAAACATGAAAATGAACTGTAGAGGAAGATATTTCCTCCGACAAGTTTCAAGAAACAATTATTGATAAATTTAAACCAACCTGGTTGATTGAGACGAATATTATAAAAAAGAAGATACTCGTTTATTTATAGAACATTCTTTGTGAAAATACTTTACAGTATATATAATTTTAAATTGTGCGAAATTCGAGTTTTCTGTATTCTGTGACTGTCTGGTGTGATTTACTCTAGGAAGCTATATTTGCCATTTTATTTCTCAGTTCTGTTTTACAAACTTTGATCTACACAATATTAGACATCAAAATGAGTTTGCGTTTTTATTTGTGCATATTGGAATCGTTCAGGATCAGTTAATCCAATAATTCTGTTTTTCGCGTCTAATCTCTCTCAAAATTATTTACTCTGGTGCAGTGTTGCGTATGAAGTACACAGTGCTTTGCATATTACTAGATTATTCAAATATATATTTAAGTTTGAAAACCTTGAGTCTAATCTTAGATTTAAGGACACTGAAAATTTGTTTCAAGATATTGCAGGCACAAACTTAAGAGATATGGAAGAGACTCCTATTTGTACACTAAGACTGAGTCTGACTTGGCGTCTATTGGGCTCTCATTAGCTAATAGGGCTGGATATTTTACAGTACGAATTTAAGTAAAATGTATTAAATTGTTCAAAAAGTTATTGTTATATTTCTTAATATGAATCAATATGAACTTCAAAATTTCTACTAATTAACTTTTATAATTGCCAATACCAATATGTTTAACGAAGCCCATATGTAATGCTTCATTCAAAGTTGCGCAGTCTATTTCACTGATCTTTTATTTAATAAATCCACGGCATGCCATCTGATACCCAATTTTTATTAATACATACTGCACGCAATTGTGAACTTCTATCCAAATTATCTACTTTGAAGTTCATACATATAAAATCTAGCTATAATTTGAAATCGCTTTTTAATCGTTCCTAATTTTTTTCTCTTCAACGAAATGCATTTTTCGATTTTAAAAATGTTATTTTTTATTTCGAAGATCATTAAGTATAAATTGTCCTTTTTGACCGAGATTAGGATCTAGAATTTTTTTAGCTTAATTATGAAAGCTGGCGATAAATTCTTTTTGCCAAGTAAAGTTTATTATATACTTAAGGTAACAAAATCCCTAATATTACATCTAGAGGAAACATATTTTCATATTTTCAAAAAATAATTCGTTTGCGTAATATTTTAGACTACTAATAGTATCACGAACAATTCTGGTAAAATGAGGCTACTCTATGTCACTCATTTCTATTATGTTCCAGAAAACACATTTAAGGTGCATTAAAATCTCATATTATTCGTAATTTTATCTAATAAGTGAATGCGATTTGTTAAGGAGATTCTGATAAATAAATTTACATTAATATATATATATATATATATATATATTTAAGTGTTAATTTTTGGACACTTAAGAATATTAATTAATCCATATTTCTTAGCAAAGCCCATATGGTCTAATATTAAAAGGATCAATATACAAATCAAAAGCAGGATTATGAGTGAAAATGTGACTATCAATTGTTTAACTCTGAAGATAGCAATGGAGTAGGATCAAAATTAATCAGAAATTTTGCGCATATAACAGATCCTATCCTAGATACGAGAACATCGTTATCTTTGACTTTGATAACATCAATTAGAATGAATTCTTGAAAAATGAAGGCTAAATTAATCTTTTCCGGCTGAGAACTTCCCTCCAAATAGGGAACATACATGTTTGTTTAGCATAGCAAAAAAATACAGAATATGGAGGAGATTAATTTTAATTTTATTATATTGATTAAACAACAAATTAAACGCTGGGGCACGCACGCGTATAAACATTAAACCGGCTACAAATTAAATAGTGTACGTACTTCTTTTGTTTATTTAGATGAGGTTTAAGTATGTTGCACAAAACAGCCTAAGTTGTGCGTAATTAACTTTTCTGGAAAGTACGTGTTGATTTCCCAATAAGGACAACACCGGTCTCCTGAATGAATTGCTTTTCGTGCGTCAGGGTGGCAACTTGTCTAGAGTGACGGATTATGACGCAGATGTGCTCGTGTTCTAGCCCTGTCCACGGCAAATTCTGGAATGCGTGTGAATAGGTCGAAATAAGGACAAAACCGGTCTACTGGATGAATTGCTTTTCGTGCGGCAGGGTGGCAACTTGACTAGCGCAACGGATTACGACAGAGATGTGCCAGGGTTCTAGCTCTGTCCACGGAAAATTATGGACTATGTGGGAAGAGGTCTCCAATAAGGACAAAACCGGTGTACTAAATGAATTTACCTTCGTGCAGCAGGGCGGCATCTTAATTAAAGCACCAGATTACCACGCAGAACTGCCCGGGTTCGAGCCATGTCCTCGGCAAATACTGGACTGTGTGTGAAGAGGTCTCCAATAAGGACAAAACCGTTCTACTGAATGAATTGCCTTTAGTGCAGAACGGTGACTCATTGGTTATAACACAAGATTCAGAAGCAGATGTTCCCTGGTTCGAACACTGGACAGTACGTGATGAATTCTCAATAAGGACGAAACCCGTGTGGTGGATTAATTGCCTTTTCCACACTATGCAATACTTAGTTTATACTGACAAATATATGTACTTAATTGACCAGTTTTCTATATCATATTGAGTTGAGTTCAGGCGAATGACAAATGAACTGTTTGATTGGTTTCTATTTTTCACACTCGCTTGGTTCACATATTTCTATCTTGTTTTGCTTTCCAATTTATATTTAAAGATATGTTCATGAGTAGATATTTGAGAAGACCATGAGAAAGAAAATTTTCTTATATCTGATAAAATTTCTTTTTGTTTTTGTACATAAGAAGGGTACAATGAATTTTATTAAAGCTCGCATTTCAAAAGAATAATATATATTTATTCTTTAAGTCTATTTATTTCCTAATTACAAATATAAATCTATTATAATTCGCTTGTCTCCTTTTAACAATATTCAACTTCACTTACTTAGTGATTAACTACAGTCATCCAATTAGAATAAAATTTTATACTGATAATTAATTTAATTATTCTTAAATAATAAAGTCATGCATCTACAATTCATTATGCTTTTTATAAAGTTAATTATTCCAAGCTGCATTTTCCGATTTGATTTTATAATTTTAACATTGCAACTTTGGCTCCTAAGACAAAGCATGTCGTACATGCATTATGGCTGTTGTAATAAGTTATTTAACTTCTTAACGGACAATTTACTATTAATAAGTAAATGTATGATTACTTTTGTGTTTATTCACTCTATAGCAGTTTTTAATATGCTAAATTTCTCGCACGCGTTGTCTGTCACCAAACTCTAATGTGCTTAAATAAAATTTCCGTTGACCGACAGTTTTACTTTTTACATCGATGAGCTCAAGCACATGCATAAGCCCAATTGACAATATTCATTGGAAATTCTCTATTAAAAAAATTATAACACCATAATACTATTGCGGAATGAAAAAAACAAATGGAAATTCAATACTCAATATTAATATTTCAAATAAATTTGAATTAGAAAAGAATACGTGCACATTTAAAAATCAAAAAGTAATTTTGGATAGCTAAATTCTCCAGTCAATATAAAGATATTCATTTTTAACGATATATATATATATATATATATATATATATATATATATATAAATTCTTTTGAAATGAGAGACTTAATAAATTTTATAGTTTTCTTTCGGTGTGCAAAATTAAATGACCTATGTTCAGATACAGGGACCGTTTCTTTCTCATATTCATTTCTATTATCTACAAATGAACATATCTTTATATATAAATTGAAAGACCAAACAAAATAGAAAAGTGGAAACAAGCAAGAGCGTAAAATAAGAGACCAATCAATAAATATTGCACATCTTCTCCAGTTCAAGCCAGACGCCTGAACATGCTTCGTCCGATTTCATAAATAAGTCTGCAATCTGTTTATCGATAAAACTCCGCATGTGGCCAAAAATATTAAATTCAATTCTGGAGAATAAACGTTTAAGGTTTCAACGAGGTGACGCACAATTGTAGATGTGTATTCAGCATTTGATTCAAAACAGGCGTTTATGTTGCAATGTCCTCTCATTTAAGAAATTAATCATCTGGTCGATAAGCCTACATAGATTGAACAACACTAATATTTAAATATTTATTTATTTATTTATATTTATTTTATTTGTTGCCTTCGAATATTACACAGTATATTTCTTATTAGGAAGAAAATACACATTTATTTCAAGAGTGCCAAACATCACATTAAAATCTTTTATTTATATATATATCATGGATTTTCATTTGATTATGTGGGTGGCAACCAGTCTGACTCAATGTTACTTCTATTAATTGTTTGGTCTGATTAGTAAGTGTATACGGATATGTGTCTCGGTGTGTATGTCTACGTGTAGGGGTCTTTCTACCTAATAAAGAATTATATATATATATATATAAATAAATATATATATATATATACATTTATCAATTACAGTGTTTAATAGTACGTGGATATATTCATTACATATTTTATATTGTTTAAGATGGTAAATGCAATTGATCACTTAATCCGATATCGTACATTTTAGGTGCACATGAAGTACTTACCAGAATTGCAGCGGCGAGGGCTCGAACCAGTGCCCATCTGCATAAGAGTCTAGCAAGTTATCCTTTGTTACACTCGAGTCGAGGTGTATGTGCAATCTTTAGTCATGGAAAAATTTGTTTTCGAAAATTCCGCCGTGAGAAACTAATAAAAGACAAAATCGGTCTATTGAACGATTTGAATTTAATATAAAATAATATATTAATTTTATACTGCCAATATATATATATATATATATATAATAAAATCCTATCATTGCCAATTATTTCAATACAAATTTTAAAATGGCATATTGTCGGATATTTTTTAGGTTCTAGTTATGGCTATCTGTATTTTTAGGCCGAACGCGAACCCACCTGATCACCACTTAAAGGTAACAGTTAAAAATTTATGCTTGTCTATTACTTTATAATACATGTAAAACGTGGCTTCGTGGAGGTAAGACCTTTTTCCAATGCCGCGTTTTGTGCACGCGGGTTCTAGCTAGGCAGAAACAGTATCACAAAGATCCGATTGGTCACAATTTCCATTTCCTTTTTGCCCTCGATCGGGCTGGGTTTGTATTCGTCTCAATGGAAATGCGGTTCTATCACATCCTTGTTTACTGGCGACGTTTCGGTGCTTAATTTCCAGCACCATCATCAGGCAAATATACACAGTGCAATACTCAGAATAGCAGATTTGAGCAAATATTGTAACCTCGTTCCGAAACCGTTCTATTCATATTTTATTTTATTGCCTCACCACTGGTTTTACTCATAGAATTTGTCTCGGTAACTACACTCCAATATATACATATGTCTAGCGCAAATGGAAACCCTCACCCAACAACTAAATCATATATATATATATATATATATATATATATATATATATATATATATATATATATATTCTTTATAATGTCCATGCCTTTTTAATTTAACACAGTATAATTATAATTAGGAATACAGAACACATAAATAACAAAGTGGATAAAGGCCATTTATTTCGTGAATACTAATCATCTGCTTATACAATCCTATATGTTTATACATTTTGGGTTTTCAATTGATTATGTTAGTGGTAACAAATCTGACTCGTTTTTAATTATGTTTCTTGTATTCGTTGTCGTTCAGTCTTGAAAAACAAGAAGTAAGTAAGCAATCAAATACTTTAGTATCATAATCAATTGAAAACAAATAATAGAATAGAATAGAATAGAATATCTTTATTTGAATTCAAACCACACAAGTTCCATCAAACAATAAAATTAGAAAATGTACAATATAAAAATATATCACATCACATAAATATGTGCAATTAGTTGTACTGTACAATATATCAGCATCAGAAAGTTCGGCTGTAAAGAGTGATAGATTCTTCATCAAAAATAGGAAAATTTAAGGTATAATTCGAGTGTAACATTTTGCAAAAAATGGGAACCATGACTAGTAATTGATTGTATGTATTGTTGATTAACATGATGATATAATGCATAACATTTCAATTTTAATACTACAAAACTTGGAGATAGAATCTCGAGAAGTTATGCTGCTGATAACAATTAACCTTGTCTTTAATTTAACCATGAGAAAGTATTATCATAATCAAAATTAAAAATATCAGCAGGATTGAACACTTTTTCTAATTCGGTAGATAAAAATTTAAAAGACATTTTATTTGGAGGCGTTTCTCTAAGCCCCTCTTGCAATTCATTGGAAATTTTGTAAATTTTTGAAAAAGAGAATAGCTTGCTTGGAACATTCCCCGCCAATGGTGGAGATATTGCAAAATGACCAGATCTAGTTCCAATTTCATGACTCTTTCTTATTGGATTCATATAGGCACCAGTCCACTGGTTCAAATGGAAAGCTTTTATGCAAGAACACATCCTCTGAAACCATAAAGGTTGCAGTGATACAAATTGTAATCTAGTGGCGTATATAGCGCAGCAGTTAGGTTTAATTTGTTTCACAACTTTTCTTTTTACAGCTTCTATCTTATTGGACAAACCCTTTTTAATGGATTCCAAGTAGCGGCAGCATATTCTAGTATCGGTCTAATCCATATTATATACATTTTAAGTTTTATGTCATTCGATAAGATATTTCGATTTATTAGTGCCCATCTTTTCTTGGCACTGCCTACTATCCTTTCAATATGTCTCTCAGCAGAAGCCGTACAATGAATAGTTATGCCTAAATCCTTAATTTCTTGCATAAATTTAATCTCGAAAACATCATTAATCTCAGCATCATGAAAATAAACATAATTAAATTCTGTTCTGTTACCTATTTTTAAAGCTCTCGTCTTTTTACTGTTTATTCTCAGCCCTAGTGTTAACAAATATCTACTTAAATCATACAAATCTAGTGTCACATTATTTTTGGAGAATTCGACATTTTTTGGATTAATTGGAAAGATTATTTTTAAATCATCAGCGAATTTGCAAACTCGACCGTTAAGGATCTTAGTTTTCAAATTTGCAAATACAATTTTAAATAAAATTGGCCCCAAGCTTGATCCCTGTGGAACTCCACTCGTTACTCGTTTCGATTTTGATATCAAATCGTTTACTTGAATACTCATTCTTCGATTATATAAATAGTATCTAAGTAATCTAAAAATATTCGGATCAATATTCAACAAACTAATCGCATTCAAAATAGCATCAAAAGATATAGAGTCAAAAGCTTTTGAGATATATATAAATACAATTAATGCATCTAAATTTTTCTCATCTAATGTAATTACATGTTTCCACATAGAGAGCATATTAGTAGTTGTCGATCTATCTTTCGTAAAGCCATGTTGGCATATATCAAAATCAGCCGGAAACATACGTTCTAAATGATTTAGTATCAATCGTTCTATTATCTTCAAAAATGAAGGGATAATAGAGATTAGTCTATAATCACTAGCGCACGTTGGCTTACTTACTTTTGGCAACGGTTTAGCTACTATCGTTAGTATATCAATTGATAATTTCCCATTCTTCAAAATTCTATTTATAAAATTGCAGAGCGCATTCATAAAATTTAAAGGTAATTGAAGTAGGTTATCAATCGATATACCAAGGTGATCTTTTTGTTTTTATGATTTTATTTTTAACATTAATTTTATCAATGCATCACTGTCAATAACAAGTCCTAGATCCTTGTTTCCGGAAGGATCCGGTAGATCAATAAAAATGCTTTCGTTCTGTGGATTACATAACAAGTTGCCAAATACTTCATCCAATTCACAGAGAAATTCATACTCAGTTTTATCCACAGGTAATGTAAGCTCTAACTTTTCCTTATATTTACTGTAATCTGTGAGGAGTTTGTATCCTAGTCTAGGATTACTCTTCAGTTTGGCCAAAATAATTATTTCTTATCTTTGACGGATTATCAGCAGTAATGAATTAATTTCTTTAACAATCAAATCTAACCTAATTTTTTAATACTATTGATTAGACTACATTTCATTACATTATCTCGTTTAATTCTTAGCTTACACAATTTCCTATTCATTTGCTTCGGTATAACATCCGCAAACTTAGATGCCCGAAATATATCAGATAATAACAAAGAAACAGAAGAACAAAATTCGTCATTGTTCATGACGTATGTATATAAATGAATGATTGTAGAGCGATGATTAGTATTCACGAAATAAATGGCTATTATCCACTTTGTTATTAATGTGTTTTTCTTCCTAATTAGAAATATACTGTGTTAATTTAAAAAGACACGGATATTATAAATATATATATATATATATATATATATATATATATCCACAACTATTTGCAATTAGCAGACCAATCCTTACCTCAGTATAATTTCAGCTATCTTAAATTCCCGGTATACATAATCTCAGCTCGTGTGCAGAATGTGGTACGGGAGAGAGAAGGTATCGAGCCTTAATGTTATAACTGTACTGTTATTATGTCACGGTAATCAAAGTTAAAAATTCAAAACTGATAAAACAAAAGTTGAATGTCGAACACAGTATTTTATTTTAAGCCAGGAACTCTAATGTATACAGTGGCGTGTGGGGTATTGCGCACCTAGTAACAAATTAGTTCAAATATAGTGCAGCAAGTTACCTAGATGGAAAGAGACTGAATGTCAGAGCCAAGCTTAGGTCAAAAATAACGAGAGAAAGGAAGAGAGTGCTTGGACAAACTAATGGTTTTTAAAACTAATAGCAAGCACAATGCAAAGTTATGCAACTCCTAGATATAATTTGCCTCTGACTAATATGTCTTACTTTTTCTTTGATTTTCTAATGTTGTAGTTTTCCGCTTTTCGATTCCTGTCGCTTCCTGCGTTAGATTTTTCTATACCTGTACTTCTTCAACAAAGGAAGATTGTCGCATCTTACAGATTCTTTGATACGCACTTCTAGACAAAGTAAGAAAACGTAGACCGCATGAAAGCTTCCTTAACGGTACTTGTCGCTCTACAAAAGCGTGAATATAAGAGCACATTCAGAAAAAATACAACAAGCACATTTTTAAAATTGACATACTTAAAAATAGGTTGATTTATATGTTTTAAAATGCCAAAATTGATAATGATCTAGTGTTATCCAAATTTTCAGTTTTGGGCTTTCCTCTGAACAGTTAAACAAATTAATCAAATTGAATATAAAAAATATGAAAAAGTGAATTTTTTATGCGAAATTTTTTGTTACTACATGCTAGCTGTGTTACTTCTATTCTGCTGTTCATCGTACAAGCCTATTAAAATTGAACACTATTTTGTTCTAATCCTCCTATTTTACTATCGTTCTATATCTGTCAAAATGGTATTTGGCGAAGGAAAGGCATTGCTTGAACTATGTTCTGCTTATTTGATTTTAAAATAAATTAATATTTCAGTATCATATCTTCTGAAGAGACCGTTTTTCAAAAAAGAATGTTGTCCGGAGAACTCATAATCAAAACTTTTCTAGTAAAAATAATATCCATATTCTCGAAGTTTAAACAAATAATCGGGTTACCGTTTGAAAATGTGCTAATGGTAGTTGTATCTCAATTTTACGAGCAGCTAATAGTGAATTTGAAATAAATTTTACCTATCGGTTTAACCTATACAATTTTTTTAACATTTGTTTATATATGTCATGATGAATCATCTTAAATAAATAAACAGTTATAGGTGCGATGTCACGTGATGACAGCTGTGCCGAACTGAAGTATTGTTTGTGGCAGATCATAGAAGATGAATTTTTGCAACAAATAATATGGAAGTAATGTGAAATTTATACTTTACAAAGATTTAAACACACCCTTGTCCTCTAATTTTGATTACAACAACTTTTAGAAAATGCCAAAAGCCTCTTAAACTTTTATTTCAAAATGCGAAGCATTTCTCAAATTACATGAATTATAAAGTGGAATAACTGAAATCAATTTTTGATTTATCTATCGTTTCCGGACTAGTTCAGCTGCTAAATTATTTAAATCTTTTGCTAATTAATTTGTTAGTTTTAGAATATATAAATTATTACATTTTGAAGTATTAATTAACAGTCTATTAAATTTATATTTCACAGAATGATAGCCGTAAAACTTGCCTACTAAGTTTCGTATTTCTGCGAAATTTCTTCATTTTTTTCATATTTATTTCTACACATATACCAAAACACGCAGTCCAGACACACAAAAACTACGAGGCCATGAGAACTTCGAGATTGTCAAAAGTATTTGGTTGCTATGACAAAAATGAATCAATAAAGCGCAAATGCATTAATCTACCAGGAGTAGTAAATTTAATAATTTTGATTTAGTATCACAAAGTAAGATAGCTAATACGAAATGATGATTTCCAAAGATTAAAATCTCAAATATTTCCAAACTGTAAGACAGCACGATGAAGGAGCTTTAAAATAGCAACTACAAAATATGCTCTGTTAAAGCGAAAACAAATTACACCATCTTTGATTTTATGAGTTTCGATGCCATTCGAATATAAACGCAGAGAATAATTGAAAATTTACAAAAACAGTCTCTGAGAAAGGCATTCTTTTTGAAATTTGCAAAAGCAAAATATTCTCTATAAAAGCGATTGATTTTTAATAAAATGCGACTGTGCCGGAACACGCTATGAGAGAATTGATTTGAGTAAAATTTTGTTTGTGTACTTTGTTTTTTGTATATATATCTGCGTCTACATTTGTGTTTTTTGTGTGTTTATGTGTGCAAAATAACTTAATTTTCAACAAATAATTTAAACTTCAGCTTGTGCTGTTTTCTGTACAGGAATTGAAACAACATATTTACAATCTTCGACACATGTGCTTGTTGCATGCGTTCCGAACTCATGAAGTCTGAGATTGCATGAACATATCCATCGCACTGAATTCGCTAGCTCTTCTTTAGCTGATTGGCTATTTAGGCGTTGGTTTATTTAATCGCAATTTTTGGCCAGTCTCACGGTCAGAAAAATTATCTCAAATGTCAATCTCACTAAGCACCACATCAAATTATTTGGCTAATGCAGTTTGTATTTTAAACAAGACTTGATCAGCGTAAAGGTACGTTCCAGGTGTTTTAAATCAAGGAATTACTTTTTCTTCGACGGTATATTTCTCCGTAATGGCAACCGAACGCAAAGCTGTTGTAAAGAATGCCGACATGCCTGATGACGTTCAACAAGACGCCGTGGACTGTGCTGTCACAGCAATGGAGAAGTTTACCATTGAAAAAGACATTGCAGCCTACATTAAGAAGGAGTTTGACAAGAAATACTCACCAACGTGGCACTGTGTTGTTGGAAGAAATTTCGGCAGGCAAGTTTAGCAAACTATTCGCTGTAAATTCTGCGCAAAATCGGAATAAACCTCATGTACCCAGTCTGAAATTTAGAAATATTTTAAAATTGTCCGTAATTCATTCATTTTATGCGCTGTAAATACATGCTTATGACAAACACGTAATATTTTGAGGTAAAGTAAGAAAATTGTTATAATAAATTTTAAAATGTATATTAAACTTATATGCCTTCCACGTTTCTGCAGAGTTAATGTAATACTGCCTCCATGCTCAATAATTTTGTTTCAAATACAGGCTTAAATGCGTGATTTCAGGTTTGTTTTTTTAAATCGTATAGCACAGTATTGAAAACTACGTTAGATATTTCAATTTTTCAGTGCGCTGAAAATTTATAACTTGGTGACGCATTAAAAAGCAAATAAGAACTTTATTGGCTATTTTGCAATGAATTTTTAAAATAACCCCATTAAGAAACAAAAATGTATACGCAATAGTGGATGAGCTAAACAAAATTGTAGTGAAATTTAGCCTGATTTGTGATTGAGCTAAATAATCACCGTGGTTATTACCGCTCACGAAACATATATTTTAAACACAGTTATACACAATGTATAGTTTGGAAAAATATTTACACCTTTACCTGCAGGAAAAATTGTAATCAGGACACTGGCTCACTGAAATATGGAGATGTCATCATATTTGTTCGCTTACATGCTTGCCAAACTCTCCACACGTTTCGAGATATGTGTAAAATATTACGCTTTACACAAAATTTAAACCAAAAATAATAGCATAACGTCTATAACAGGTTAACTTTAGACAGTATGAGCATAGAAATTTTGCAACCAATAGTTCTATTAAAAGTATAATTCATGTTAAATCACTATGGGTATCAGCCACATATCTGATTTACCACAACCTACATATGAATTGCGGGTTAATCCGCGTTAGTCAAGATGCCGTCGCGCTCTGAGGATGAACTTGGAAGCTCGAAAAGCATCATTACATTAGACTTACGTTAGTTGAGCTATACTGTACCACTGATGTTATAAAATTGCATCTGTTTATATGTCAAGCTAGCAAACTTGTTGTTTTTAAAATCTATAAATTGTAAATTGCTGTTTTAATTTACTCTAACGCGCCAAAAAATAAGGCAAATTAAACTTCAAAATTGTAAAATCTAATTTGTAAAATAATATAATTTTATTCTTCATGTTTTTTAAGCTAAATTGCGAAAAATTAACTTTGGTAAGGTTTCTAGAAATTAATGTAATAAGCAATAGTTAAAATTAATACTTTAAGCCTTAAATTTTTGCTATTTATAAGCTAAATTCCATTTTCATATAAGCATTTTGAGGTCATTTTCAGGGCATAAAATGTCAGTGTAAATTAGGTTTCACATTAATTATCATCCTTGAATATTTTACAATAAAAAATGAAGCAAAGCCAAGTAAAAAAGCGTAAATTCGGTCATTTTGTAAAAATAATAATCGTAAAATATTAGCACAATCATAGAAGCATGCTTGATTATAGGTTTTCAGAATCTAACGAGAAGTGAATTTGAGAGTGTTGCTAAAATAATAATATAAGCTTGAGTAAAAACAAAGAATGTATTTTTTGTTAGTTTCTTCCTGTTAATGATTATATTTTTATTTTTGTTGGTTTGTAACGTGAACTGGTTATATATTTGCTGCAATATAAAAGTTAACTTTTATGTTTTATTAACTGGAATATGAGTAATTATTCATAAATCTCATAAGGAAATGACATTAATTATTAAATAACTTCTTCAATTTTTATGTTTCTAAAATTTCGAAACATGTAACGTTTTTATATACGATAAACATGTCGATATCAAAATTTATGTTCTAACTATTTTCATTTTATTATGATGCTGAAAGCGAGAAATGATCAAAAATTGAAGTGGGCCTAGTTTGGTAGTTGTGGAGCTTAAATAATAAATAATAGGTAATTTGTGTTCTTTGTTAGGTATAAAATAAATCTAAAGTGTGACAACAATAGTCAATTAACTTCATTTACATGCCAGTTCGCTAAGACATTAACATGATACAAATAGCAAAACCCACCAATAATAAAATCAGAATTTGTCTTCCACGTATCTCGTTTGTTAAATTACCATGCTCTTAATCGGTATATTAATAAATATTTCTATGTCTATTTAAACATATTTTAATCGATCTATATATATATATATTATATCTAAATCAAAACATAAATTTGCATTCCTATATTTTGCCGATATAAACAAAGTTCTCAAATGCAAATCATATGTCAGATTAGTTTCGTCCGAAATTTGAACTCATCATAAGTCTCCAGAATATGCGATGCAGGAAAGTAAACACCGCAACTCATCTCTTTGACTGCTTGTTATTAATACCTTCTGGCCAGTTTTCCCAAATTACTGTTTTTCGAAAAAATACACCATTCACCATGAGCCTATACTGAATAATAGCACTGTTTAGAAAGATTTAAATTTTCGCAAATTGTTCTGTGAAACTTTTAGTTTGAAGAGATGTTGTTTCAGCATTTGGCGATCTATCAATTTTTCAAGCTGCCATTTTAACAAAATTGATTAAAAATTAGGGAATATCTTTCAAACACATATGATGTAAGAACACGCAATTAGCAAGCTGAATTAATCAACCACACAAAACACGTTGGAGTCGTATCACGTGCGTAAACTACAAGTCTAACAAATAAACAGTGCTGCGAATCTAGGATAATTTTATTTAAAAAAATGAAATATCCGCCAATGAACTTTACAAATTTAACAACATTTTAACAAAAATAACGCTGATATAATAACAACTAGAGCACGGACACTTAAACAAATGTGTACAAGGCAAAGCGTTGCATACATCTCGGAATATTTATCATCTGAGTATATTTTCAAAGTAGAATGCACCACAAACAAGGCGGTTGCGTTTCTATGAACTATTGTACAGCTTATGAATAATCCGGAGCGTGCATGTACAATTAAGGCCTCGTTCATATTAGCTGCATAATTTAGCTTATTTTGACATAAAATTTTAATAATCGTCTGACTCCACATCATGAGTATACCAAATTTCTCAAACACCTTGAATTTAGTAACAATTTAGTTCAGTTGTGACCAGAAGGATAAACCAAAGGCAGCATGAACAAAAGTATAATCTCATGCACATTCGTTTCGTGCTTACTGGCGACTATATATTTGGTAGAAGAATGTGGAATAATAGGACGCTACAATCTCCTAGACGAATGTGTAAACCTGTAATAGTAAAGCTAACAACATCTAAAGTCAACGACAATGCGACTTCAATGCTACCTCACACTATATAATATATATATCGAGTCTGTAAAGGATACTAACACTATGGTTATTGTGTTAGTAACTGATACCTCTTATTGAAATCGATGAGTACCGGATACTAACACTATGGTTTCCGAGTCAGTACATGATACCAACCTGATGGATATAAATTTATGCTAAAGTTCACCCAAATTGAGAATTACAACAATTTCCGAACACCTGTTACTCCAGTTAAACCATACAGTCTGGCCTTCATCGATATCAGTTATCACATTTCGCGGTAAGCATGACATCATTCAATTCAATATATTACAGTTAAATACTGTTTATTGCGAAGAACTAATATATATGCAAGTATGTATTAGGTTTTGCGAACCTAGTAACAAATTAGTTCAGTTGTGACCAGAAGGATACAACAAAGGCAGCATGAACGGAATGTATAATCTCATGCACTTTCGTTTCGTGCTTACTGGCGACTCAACAGTAGGAGCCGGTATTACGCCCTTTAACCACTATATAATTGGTAGAAGAATGTGGAATAATAGGACGGTACAATCTCCTAGACGAATGTGTAAACCTGTAATAGTAAATCTAACATCATCTAAAGTCAACGACAATGCGACTTCAATGCTAACTCACACTATACGATATGTATACCGAATCTGTAAAGGATACTAACACTATGGCTATTGTGTTAGTAACTGATACCTTTTTTTAAATCGATGAGTATCGGATACTAAAACTATGGTTTCCGAGTCGGTACAGGATACCAACCTGATGGATAAAAACTTATGCTAAAGTTCACCCAAATTGAGAATTACAACAATTTCCGAACACCTATTACTCCAGTTAAACCATACACTCTGGCCTTCATAGATATCAGTTATCACATTTGGCGGTAAGCATGACACCATTCAATTCAATATATTACAGTTACATATTGTTTGTTGCGAAGAAATAATATATATGCAAGTATGTATTAGGTTTTGCGAACCTAGTAACAAATTAGTTCAGTTGTGACCAGAAGGATAAACCAAAGGCAGCATGAACGGAAAGTATAATCTCATGCACATTCGTTTCGTGCTTACTGGCGACTCATCAGTAGGAGCCGGTATTACGCCCTTTAACCACTATATATTCGGTAGAAGAATGTGGAATAATAGGACGGTACAATCTCCTAGACGAATGTGTAAACCTTTAATAGTGAAGCTAACATAATCTAAAGT